>WEIS01001039.1:8815-49138 GCA_013389965.1 Todus mexicanus | reverse complement strand
TTCTCTTGTAACAGCTCTCCTAGCAAGAATGTAATTCTGGTAGCTAGTGCTAACTTGGTTGGGTGTCTTTTAATAGACGGAACCCAGTTTTCTGTGCGTTTTACCATGGGACGTTTGTGAAAGGTTATTTTTATCAAATGACATTTTCTTTTCATGCCATCGTTCATTCACTGAGGAAGTTTAAACTGGAAGCTGGTGTATGGTTTTTGAGGTGGTTTTGCTCCTGTGTTGGATGCCTGGACTGAAGGAAGCTTGAAGCCACGTCTAAATTCAACAGTTCAATATGTTTGGTAGGATGAGAGGAAACAGCCTTAAGTTGTGCCAGGGGAAGTTGAGGTTGGACGTTAGAAAAAGTTTCTTTTCTGCAAGGGTTCCCCAGGCGTGTCCCAGGCTGCCCAGGGCATGGGTGGAGTCCCCCTGATCCCTGGAGGGGTTTCCAAGCCGTGGAGATGTGGTGCTGAGGGACACGGGGCAGTGGTGCCCTGGCAGGGCTGGGGAACGGGTGGACTTGCACGCAAGGGACACAATGGGGTAAAACGTGCAGAGTGTGCCCGTGCAGGACCTGGGAACTGCGGTCCCTGCTCAGGGTCGACTCTTAACAGAGCAGCTTGGACAGCAGCCGTTTGCTGCCGCTCTGCATCTCCACTTTTCGGTATCACAGATTTCCAGTAGTCCATGAGCTTCCTTGCACAGGAGAGGGTTGAAGGATGTGGGTCCAGGAACGAATAACGTTCGCTGTGAGTGTTAAACCAAACCTCGCTGCTCTTCAAGTCACGGCTCTGTCAGTGATGTGGAGTAAATCTTTCTAAAACAGAATGTGGGTTATCACAGGCCCTACTTAAAGTGATTTGGGGAAAGGCAACGTCGGTCTTCTCCCCTTGCTTTAAAGCAGACTTATTTCTTATCCCTTTCATGCTCAGGAGTTCCTGTCCATGTGTGTCGTGTTGTCCAGATGTAAGGATGTGGCACGGTGCGAGGGAACACTCTGGAGAGGGATCTCTTCCAAGTCCTAGATGCCAACACCACCTTGGCTTTCTGAATTGGTCCTTAGAGCAGTGAAGGTTAGAGGCTGCTCAGCCACTTGTACATGGTCACCTCTTTTCTTAAGAATCACGTTTGGCTTCAGAAGCACTCGTGCCTGTGGAGGAGGCGGGTTCTGCCGTCTTCGGGAGGTCACCACTGACCAGGGATCTCCGCCCGCCCCTGGCTGGTGGCGTGTGGGGCCTGGAGGTCTCGTAGCTGGGCATCTGAGCGGGATGGGGAGCGGCTGCTGTCTGGGTCTGCGTTGGCCATCGCACACAGCCACGGCGCGTGTGGAACGGCCCGTGGTGTGGTGTCCTGGCCTGGGACCCCAGTGCCGCTCACCTGGCAGCAGAAGTTTACAGGGCGGCCCCACGCTGCTGAGAAACACCTTGGAAGGGGAGGCCCAGCACTGTCCCCGTGCTCAAACAGCCCCACGGGCCCCAAGGGCGGGGGGTTCCAGTCCTCCGACAGGTTTCACAACGTGTTTCCAACCAACTTCGGACTGAACTCACCTGCACTGGCCACGAAACTTGTGTTCCACTCCACCCCCCGGGGTCTGACGCTCGCTCCTGCTCCTGGGGCTGGTGCCCCGGGCACAGGAGAGCAGCGGCGCCTTTGTTCCCCTGCTAGATTCCTGCTGGAGTCACCGAAAGAAATTATTTTTACCCTTTTTGGGTTGTGTCTTTTGGATAGTGTTTAGTAGTATGCAAATTATAAGCACATTTTCAATGACGTGTATTAAAAAGGCACCTTTTATTTGTATTAATCACGTTTGATAGACAATTCGGTGCCTGCGGTTCTCTGTAACTTGTGTCTCACTTTGGGTGTGTAAATCGTTAACCCTTTCAAACTTATCAAATATGGCTAAATAATTAAAAAAAAAAAAAAGATGCTTAGGATAGAAAATTAGCAGCTTAATTACAGCACACTTATGCCACTGTAAGTGCCCTCATCCGTCCTAGCTGCAGGGTCGTTTGCTTTCCAAAGCCGAAACTTGAGCATGACCAACCATTTTTTCGGGGTAACACAGGCGGTTTTGCATGGCAGTTCTCTCGCTGTACCCGACGCATGCACTGACGAACTATGCAAGCTCCTAAATCCCCCCAGCCCGCGCCGGGGCCGCTCGGCAGGCTCCGCAGCGCCGCTTCGAGCCCGCGCCTCCGCTCCCAGCTGCGCGCCAGCGTGCAGGAGCGCGTCCCTGGGCTCCCGCTTGGTTTGCACATCTTCGATTCTTTCCTTTGCAGAATTCTGCGTTACTGACCAGGCTGGAGTGTAGCATAACGTCAAAGGGATCCGAAATGTTGCAATGAGAACAAACTGGTTTTCTGTATTGTGGTGTTTTTTCTGTTTGTTCGGTTTTTTCGTTTGTTTTGTTGTTTGGTTTTTTTTACCAGGTAGACCTGATCAGTGTTCTGTACGTAGCCTGCCATTTTCCGTGTAACTTTAATGACACGTTCTGCGTTGTGAGAAGAGGCAGTCGGTCACCCTTAGCCACCCGAGCGCTCAAAACCCAAGTTTTTGTTGAATTTCCATGCTGAGGGAGCAGTTTTCAGTTGCCGATGTGCTGCCCATACTGGGCAAGGGGCTTCTGCCTGGCCAGGGGGAGCCGTGCCAGGCCCCGGCTGCCCGCAGGGCTGTCCGCGCTTCCCCATCGAGCTGCAGCCCGGGCGGTGCTGGCGTCTGAGCCGTGCTCCCACTCGGGCAGGTCCTGCGGGTGATGGCACACGTGGCGCGGGGCCAGCTGGGGTGGCCGACCAGGGTGCTGGTGGCCCGTGGTGCGCAGTGCCAGCGGCTGCCTGCTTGGCGTGGCTGAGGTGGGCACGGCTTGGTGAGTTCTCACGAGCAGCACCAAGTGTTGGTCCCAGGGTCACTCCTGGGCTCTGCCGGGCGGTGTCCTCCCCGTGAGGGGCCGCCTGGCAGCAGTGTCTGGGTGTCGGGCAGCTCCTCTGTGCCCGTCCCCCTCGGGCAGCCGGCACGGAGGGGGCTTGGAAACCACATTCCAAGTAGTTTTACTGTTACCTTATATATATTTTTTTTTTGTATCTTTGTCATTTGCCGACTAATCCAAACTAATTTGGCGGTATCTAATGTTACCTGTGGAGGGAACTGAAATTTAGTTTTAATCTGTGGTGAGACGAAAGTACTACATGGTTTTTCTTGATCAAAGCACCATAAAGCGTTTACTATTAGGAGCTTTATTTTGTAAAAGCACCTGAAGACTTGCGCGATGTCTACATTAGGTCTAAAGGTTTAGGCGGTCCTCTCTGTTTTTTTAAAGGCGATAGCACTCAGTTTATCTGCAAGCAGTGGTTTTTAAAAGACACAGATTAAAACTAAGTGCAGACACAAATCGCGTCTGTCTCGAGGCCCCGCAGCGCCGACGCGTTGCGGGGAGGTCGGCGTCCGGCGCGTGTGGCGTTTGTGCAGTGCAATAAGAAACCCTTTTTAGGTGCTACATTGCCTTGAGTAGGGTGACACAAGGGAACACAGGCTACAAGCGGCTACATTATTTTCTTGTGGCCTTCCAAGTATTAATTTGTACAGATTTGCTCACCAACTGTGCCTCACCATCGGTTAAAATTGAATTTTAAGTCCTGTTGCAAGTGCAGTTTCTCTTCTGGACGCAATGTCAGATTTTACACTGGAGTATCTGCGGTTCTGAAAACTGCATGTCACATCACTGTACACGGTCCTGGGACGTGGGGCTCGCCCACACCTTTGATATTCTCCTCTGTATTTTAATGTTTTTGAACTGTACAGTAATCCGGAGAGCAGGCTGTCTTTACTTGGGGTTGAACATTGTACCATAAATTTTAAATTATTTGAGGACGAGTGCATGAGACTGTGTCAATGCCTTTTATTATTTATTTGTATGTTTTATTATTCAAGGTGTATGCACTTTTAATACGCAGAATTTATATTTTTATGTTAAAAAAATCATTTTCTTTCAGAAAGAAGAGTTTGAATATGAGGAATTGGAATTAAGTGCAAAAAGGGGAATATGTAATAAAATACAATAAATTTATTACTAGGCATCTGGCCTGAGTGAGCGTTTTTCCAGCTCTGCATCGTCGCCCAGCGGGGCGGTAGGGGCTACACGGCCGTGGCTCCAGCCTCGCAGGTGGTGCTGGGCACTGCCCCACACTGAGCCCTCCAGGGCTTGTCAGGGACCCCCTTTCTCTTGCCTCTCGGAGCCAGGCAGCGCTGACCTGAGGTTCTGCCAGCTGTGGTGGGACTCGTGCGTCTCGCGGCAGGGGCAGGGTATGCGTGGGGTAAGCGTGCGGGGCTCTGGTGCCGTGGCTGCTCTGCCCCTTCCCTGGGCAGGCATGAGGTGGGACAAGGGCTTCGGAGCTCCCCTCTGCATCCCAGGCAGGCTCCTCGCAGGGAAAACAAGCCTGGGGGCTGGTTTTGGGGGTAGACCTGTGTGCTGGGGAGGGCGAGACACGGGCTCCTGCAGTGTGGTCCCTGGTGCTCCTCTCTCCACAGACCAACAGCCCCAGTCCTGACAATGCTCGGCTGGGCTCTCTGCGGCCGGTGCGTCCTGAGAGCAGGGTGCAGGACCTGGACCTGTCTCTGCTGCTGAGTTTGGTCGTTGAGCCCCGTGGGCAGGGCGAGGCGATCAGGCTCCTCTCTGAGTTTGGGGCTCGTACAGAGCCAGGGAAAGCTGAGGGTCTCCCCTCTTTGCCCGCCGTGCCTCGAGTCTGGGCTCAGCTCCCTGCTCCGCTCCTAAAGCCCTGTGGAAAGCTCAGGCCTCTGCTCGAAGGCTGTGGCTGCTCCAGCTCCTCTCTGTCCGTGGGTTCCTGCTGTGTCCTGTGGCCTCCAGGTTCAAGGCCCTGCTGGGAGCATCCTCGTGTCCCCTCTCACATCGCGCTGCCGCTGGCCGAGCTCCTGCCCGCTCCGCGCCCCTGGCCGCTGTCGTGATGCAGCACGCGGCAAACTCGCTTGAGGTTTGGTTCAATATTAGCCTTTTTTAAATGGTTCTTCATTGAACTGAGGCTTAAACTGTGTGAGAGTGATAGTAACAGAGTGTTTAATTGTGTGCTCCTCGAGCTCTGTCCTAATTAAATACTGTTTTTCATTCAGCAGGGTGTGGAGGAGAATGCAGATGGGCCGCTCCTGCCCCTCTGCGCCTCGGCCCAGCGCGGAGGACGAGGAGGGTGGCGCGAGGTGGGAGGAGGACGTTGCTCCTGGTTGCCGAAGGGAGGACTCGGTCTCCGCAAGGGTGGCTGTGGTGTCGGCAGGGACACCCTGGGCTGGGTGAGCTGCTGCAGGCTCCAGTCTGGAGGGCGAACGGGAGCTCCAGCGATGCAGCGTGGTGACTGGGCTGGAGAGCGGGAGGGAAGATGGAAGAGGCTGTGGCTGGAGCTGCCCGGGGCGTTTCCACTGCGGGCTCTGGTGTTCCTGCTCCACTGAGCCATCAGATCGGTGCGCTGGGAGCCGCTGCTTGTGTTTCACAGGTTTTGATTTTTAAGGGGGTTTTTTCCCTCCTCTCCTCCTCCCTCCTGCGTGCGTGGTTTTGTCTCCCCACTCTTTGACATGCAGCACCACGCGCATTCCCAGCCACGCAGAAGCCGTGCTCGGGCTGGAGGAGCAGACCTGGGGGTTTGGCATCGCTGCTGGGGCTGCTTTGGAGCAGGCAGGTGCTGCCCACCCAGAGCAGGGCGAGGGCCAGGCCGTGGCTGGGCTGTGGGGCCAGGCTGTTCGGGGTACCCGCGCTGCCCAGGCTCCTGCTGTGGGGCTCGTGTGGGGTTGCAGAGGGTGACTCTGGTTGTGAATCCGTGGAGCCGTGGTCAGCTGCGGGTATTTGGTTGTCCCCTGTGATGCTCAGCTCTGCCGGGCGCGGGGCGGGTGTTCGGGCTTTTCCCCTTCGCTGGGTTTGTTTGCAAGCTGCTGCTCCTGGGGGTGCTCTGTGCCAGGAGTCGGCAAGGGCAGGGGTGGGTGGGGATCAGCTGGAGGCTCTGCTTTCTTCTGGCCCGTTCTGCAACGCGCTGTTGGTGTGAGGAGCAGCCTCAGCCCAGCCTCCTTACACCAGCAACAGCTGCTTTTCCCTAGGAATCCTGTGCCTCCCTGGCTCGGGCTGTAGGATGCTGTCACCTCCCAGCCCTGGGGATGGCAGAGGTGCCCGCGCTGCACCGTGCGCTGCTGATCAGCTCTGGACAGAAGGGAAGGGGCAGCTTTGCCTGGGGTGCTGGCTGGAGGAACGTGGAGCTGCCGTCCTTTCCAACTGAGGTGGCAGGATCGTGCCGTGGGGCTTGTCCCTGCCCTGCTGAGCTGTCAGGGACCCCCCTGAGAGCCCAGCACCGGCTAAGTGAAAAATACACACGTGAGGGGCTGTTCTGCCTTTGTCCTGGTGGCGCTGAGCTTTCTGGCGTGGCCGCGTTGGCGCCTGTGATTGCCCTGCTCTTCCAGCAGCCAGTGCTAGAACCACAGCCCAGCTCAGGAGCTGTGAGCTGTGGCCCAGGGGTGCCCGGCTGCACACCCTGCGGGACTTGGGGCACCGCCACCCTGTCCGGAGAGAGCTGGGGGGCCAGAGGGCATCTGCCCTGGTGCTGCTGCTCCCACCCCAGGCTGGGGGTGCAGTGGTTCCTCCTGGCTGCTGCGTGTCCCCCCTCAGAATGTGGGGCATTTTCTGCTCCCTGTCTGGTGTCCCCAGCGGAGAGTGGGAGCTCCAGGGAATCCCGGCTCTTCCTAGAGCAGGACTGGTCCCACCGCTGAGGAGCCGGTTTGCCAGCCCCCCGGTGGCTGTGGCTGCGTCTCTGGGCTTCGCTTGCCTGTCCAGTGGCCAGAGGGCACAGTGAGGTGGGCAGGGGGCCAGAGGCACAGGGCGCTGCGTCTCGGGCAGCAGGAGGTGGTGAAGGGCCGTGCAGGTTGCCGGTGTGTGCCCCGCTGCGGTGCTGAGCGTGGGGCAGGCGAGGGCACCCCTGGGTCCCTCCGGTCCCCAGATGGCAGAGCTGTTACAGGCTGTTGATCTCCCACTGCCCTGCTGCCGTTACAGAAGTACTGAAGTTGTCTTGTTCACCCCAAACCATCGCGCGTCACCCCTGGCCCCGCTGTGTCCGTGTTTCTGTCCATCCCGCTGGGAACGGTGAGCCGGAGCTGAGCCCCCTGGGGCAGCCCCTGGGCCAAGGGTGGAGGAGCCGGTGGCCACCCGTAGGATTCCCATCCTTTTATTGCATACCAGAGAGTAATTACTTCATGTCTTGTATGGAAATGGGGATGACAGATGTCATATTAAATCATAGGGGTCATCTCTTATTTATAGGTGATTACATTAAAGAGATATTAATATAGCCGAAGGCTTCGCAGAATTAGAGTTAATACATTTTTGTTTATTATATTTGCCAATATTTCTGCAATCCAGCCGCGATTTTATGGCCACTTATTAAATAGAGAGCCCGCTGCAGTTCCCTTAACCGGGCTGGGAGGGGGACGGGAGGACAATTGGAAAACACTTGAGAACTTTGATCTTCGGGTGATTAAATTTTATTGCCTCCTCATTTATGAGGGTCTGAGGGCAGGTGCTTCGCGCGCTGTGAAATGAAGCGAGGGCCGGTTCGGGCTCGGGTGGTTATTAAATCTGGGTCAGCAGGGGAGGCTGGGGCTGGGCACGGGGCTGGGGCTTGCAGATGTTTGGGTCCTGGGCTGGGATTAGCACCGTGCTAAGCCAGGATTAGGTCACTGCGAAATGAGGTGCGGGCTCCTCGCACCCCGGGGAGGTGGAGGTGTCCCAGGGAGCGCTGGCTGGGGGCTCCAGGCTCATCCCTGTGCACCATGTCCAGGGCTGGTGAGGTGCCCGTCCTTAGGGCTGCTGCCAGCTTGGGGGACACCAGCGGGAACCCCCAGCTGCTGAGCAGAGCAGGGGAGCCAAGAACGCTCCTGGTTCAGCTGGAGGACCTGACCTGGCGCCGGCTCCACCTGCGAGGACGGTGTCTGGGTTGTGCCGGTCGCGGGGATCGATGTGCGAGGAGCTGCCCGCAGGCAGCTGCTGTCTATTGGGATATTTATTAACACCCGGCTGCCTCCGAGAGCCAGAACAAAACCCAATCTTTGGAGGCCGTCGATAAATTATAACATATTAGGCACTGTCATCCGTACCCCTGGACTCTTAAATTTTGTTCTAATTAGAGTATCGCTTTTCCTTTCTCAGCACTTTTTCCCCTCTGCTGGTTATCGATCCTTTCTCTGTGGGGATCTGACCAACTGTTGACAATTTATGGTAACATAAAACTAGTACCTCTTATAGCAAACCCCAGCTTTTAATAAAACCCGCTGACACCGGGCGCTCGCCGGCAGCCTAACCTGATTACCAGACGGATTTAGCCGTTAGCTGATGCCCCGCGCGTTTGGCACGTGGGGGGTTTTACTGTAACGCTTGCAACTGTCCTCACTGTCGTGATATTTCAGCGATACATCTGCAGCTAATTGAAAGCTCCGAGGCCAGTCGGAAGCCCTGGGAGCGCTCCTCAGACCTCACCCGGCTGGTGGACATGGGCAGCCTGGGTCGGATGGGTGGTTGGGTCGCTGATGACATCGCCCTTTCCGTCTGCCGGGGGGGAACTCACACGAGGGGTTTTGTCGTGTGCAGGGAGGAGCCCGACGATACCTGGTGGTGTCTCCCGTTGATGGCCAGGCCGATGAGATGTGCTCCTGGCTGCACTGGCCCTTGGTCCTTGCCTCGGTCCTTGCCGTGCCGTTGCGGCTGCGGAGGTGAGGGCTCAGTCTTTGTACCTACAGAACCTCTGCATGGGTTTGGAAGGGTGCGATGCCCGAGCGAGGGCTGCCTGGAGCTGGTGGTGCCGCTTTGCCCTGGAGAGGGGAGAGCTCGAGCACCCTGCGGGGCTCGTCCCGTCTGTGCCGCCTCCCCAGGACAGCGGCTGCCTGGCTGGGGGCTCGGTCCCCGCAGCCCTGGGGCTGCTCACACGGCCACTGACCACCCCTGCCTGGCACCCGCCTGCTGCGGGGAGACGGCCGCAGACCTGGGGAGCAGAGACGAGCCCGGATTGTGCAGCTTCTGGGGTTTGCTCCCGCCTTGGGGGCCTTTCCCAAGCTCCCGCCCGGCTGGGAGCGCTCGCTGGGTTAGTGCTGGTCCTGCTGCCTCTTTTCTGGAGACATTTGAACTGGGGAACCGAGCGGATCGTTGGCTCCTGGAGCGATTTATCAAGGCTCCACGTGGCCCTTTTTGCACATTAGTTTCATCCAGTGAAAAAGTAATAAGAAACTGCATGTCTAACATAATGACCTGAATTTCTTAATACACAAATGCCGATTGGAGGGCTGTACGTTTCCACTGGGTCTGAGCTAAACTGTGATGAATTGATCCTTCCTGAAGGTATCGAACATTTCTCAAACTATTTGTCAGCCCCACAACAAATTCCTCTGTCGACCCCAGCTGACACCCGATTTTAAACCCCTCTCGGGGCCCCTGCGCAGAGGAGCGGCTGCTCGGGAAGCAGGGACCTTATCATTTTTTAATGCACTGCAGTTCCTGGGCTTATGGAATATTTATAACAAAGTCGTTATTTACCAAACAAGCCGGAGCCTTCGCAGGAACCCCTGCTGGGGGGGTGACACGGATACCTCCCGTGCCCCTTCTCTTGGTGGCTGCGGGTCTGGCTGGGGTGTCCCGGCCCCGAGGGCCACAGGCCCCGGGGTCCCTGACGTGCCTGGGGCTGGGCGCTCCTGCGAGGAGCTTGGTCTGTGGCTGTGGGTGACAAGAGTTGGTGGCCAGCGGGCAGGGATGGGGATGGCAGGGGCAGGGGGTGCTGCTGCGAGCAGGGCGCTTTGGAGCTGGGAAGCCTCCGAGCCCTTCCAGCTGCCCGTGCTCCAGCTCTGCAGCCCTCTGCCGCTCTCCTCCGTTGGTGAACACCGGTGGCTTTGCAGGTTGAGGCGGGTTGTGGATTCCCAGCCCTGTGGGTTGTCCTCCTGCTGGTGTCCCTGGAGGTTTGGGGTCCCGGGAGCTGGTGGTGGCCGCGCTGCGCGGGGAGCAGGCGCGTGGTGGCTCCCAGCCCCGCTGCGCCCCAGGGCTGCGCGACCGTCCCCGTGCCACGCAGCTCTCCCGGCTTGTTCTGGGCGTCACCGACGCGGTAACATCTGCTCTGCCTGCTCTTTGCTTCGGCGTAATTCTTTTTTTATTGAAATGAGTTTAAATTGTCTGAGAATGTATTAGATTACTCCCTCCCTGTGGTTAGCACACTTGTACAGGCGAGAATGAACCGCGCCGTTGGCAGCGCTGGCACGCGCGCCGGCTCCCGGTTTTAATCGAAAAGAAGCCGGCTCCCCGGAGAACGGGTGCGTTTCCTAATGACCTTAATGAGTTTTCGTAGCTGGGGTCAGATTATCTGGCAGGGCGGCGATGGCGGGCGCGGGAGGCGGCTCTCCCTCCACGCTGCGCCTCGCCGAGAGCTCTGTACTCCAGCCTGTAAATAAAGCCGGGTTTGATCGCCCTGCCTGGCGCGGCGATGAATACATTTTCTCTTTAATAGGCAGAAGTGTGTGTGTGTTGCAAAGCAATTCATGAAGCCCATGCGACAGTCTTTAAGCGCTTTAATATTTTGCAAATGATTTATCGTTGGTAACGAGCAGATGATATACTCCACTTCAAGGGTATGGATTATCTGTTAAAGTCCGGGCGTAAAAGGCGTCTGCAAATGACATAGCGCTGCAGAGAGCGGAGAGAACAACTTATCTTTTGTTTTACAGGAGGGGTCAACAGCTTCTGCCACAGCTCAGGAGATAACCGGCCTCCCCGCGCGCTCTGCTAACGATGTCGGTAAATATTTGCTGCGGTGGGGCCCTGTGCCGTGCCGGCACCGATCCTGCCCCCGCGCTGCCTTTGGAGGCTGCGGCCCGTGGGACGGGAGCTCATTTCACGCCTGGTGAGGAGCTGAGGGTGGTGCTGGTTTGCTCCCGCTGCTGGACGGGTTTGTGGGCTGCGATGGCATCTCTGGGGGCTCCCCGCTCCAGGAGGGCGGGAGGCGGCTGCTGTAGGTATTGATGGAGCGATTCCTGCAGTGGGGCCGGCGGTGCCGGGGCTGCCGCACACGTGGGCAGCGGGGCTGAGCCCGGCGGGTGCTGCCCAGGGGCTCAGCCCCACCGTGGGTGGCAGCCCTGGCTGGGGCTGGGGGGCTGCGGAGGGGCTGCTCCCTTCGTGCTCCCCACGCGTTGTGCTGGGGGATTGTGTGTGCACACGTGTGTACGTGCGTGGTGGTGCCGCTCCGAGGAGCCTGTGCTGCCCGTACGTAGCTCTGGGTGCCCAGCAGCACCAGCTCCATTGCCGGGGGATGCGCGGCAGGGCTGGGTATGCGCAATGGGTCTGCCCTGGGCTGGCAAAGCTGCAGCTGGGGCTGGTGCCAGTCTCAGGACATACTGGTGCCAGCCCTGGGACACACTGGTGCCAGTCTCGGGACACACTGGTGCCAGGGTTGGGACACACTGGTGCCAGCCTGCCCTGCAGCTGGTGGAGCAGCTGCTGGAAAAGGCCTGGGGGTCGTGCTCAGGCCAAGGGGGGCTTCATGGGCTCAGGGTGATGGTGACAGGGATGTGTCCTCCAGGTGCTGGGCACCTCGCACACGTAGCCCTCGCCTTGCTGCGCGGGTGGCCGCAGCGGGTCGGTGGTCACGGGTGTAGGTGAGACAAGACCCTTGGTGCCGTTGGCACGGGGAGGATGAGGGTGGTGCCCCGTTCCTGTGCTGGCTTCGTTACAGTGAGATTAATGCTGGTTATTGGGTTGGGAGTTTTGTCACCTGAATGTTTCCTCTTAGCTCCTGAAACCAACTTCAGCCCAGATTTATTACCTGGGAAATAAATAAAAGCGCAGGTTTATTTTTCCTCCTTGTTCATCAGAAAGGAATGAAAATGTAAGCAAAATATTAAAAATAAAATAGACTCAGTTTTACTTTAATTGACCTTTGATTTTTAACTTAATACCTTCCCCATGTTGCTGCTTCAACCTTTAATTTCTCTTGGTGAAGTGGCTGTGTTCAATGATTCATTCTGTCCCGAGGCAAAGCACACACTGTAATTGGTTTTTAACTTCCTGGAATGTCAGAGCCAGGATTGAAATTTTACGTATCACACCAGCAATTCAATACTGGCTTTAATAATAATGTTGCAGAAAGGAAGGCAGATTTACAGCTGTAGAAAAATGTAATCAAATTTTGAGGCAGAATGCAATAAGTCCAAATGCTAGTTTTCATTTGGAAGCTTGTTAGATAAATGTGGCATCACCTGAGCGGTTCTCAGAACATTTCTGCCGCCTCCTGCCACATCGAGCGGTGCCGGCGGAGGTGGGGGAGCTGCTGCCGGTGGCGCCGCCCGTGGCACCTGGTGCAGGTGGTGCCTCGGTCATGGGGCACCCTCGCGTGGGGTGGCTGCGTGGGCCTGGGGTGCCCCTTGTCGGCCCTGGTCCTGCAGCCTGGGCTGTGGGGATGGGAGCAGCTCGTGGTGGATCTGCCCAAGCGGACGGGGCCGTGCTGCAGCCGGAGCTGCTGAGCCGTGCGTAGGTGATGCTGCGGCGCCCACCACCGAGCCGCTGCCGCCCTTCGGCTCTGCCAGCTGGGGCGCTTCTGGTGGGGGAAACACCCCTAATACTCTGCAGATGCCAAATAAGTAATCGATTTTGGCCAATTAATGTCTGATAAAAACTAATAACCCTTCTCTCCCTTTCTTATTACCGAATGACCTCCAGCAATCCATTAGTTTAACGAATGATATGCGGGCGTTCCGCATGGCTAATGACTCTGGATTAAACCCAGTGACACCCAATTCATCAGCGTGCTCCGGCGCCGCAGCGCCCGTTCTGCCTTCCTCTCCTCCATCACCGCCGGCCCCTGTGCTCCTGGCACCGAGCCGGGCACTGCGTCCCCTCGTCCCCTGCTTGCTCCGGCTCGAACCACCGGTGCCCATGCTGGGCTGAGGGGTCTCCAGGGGCTGGGACTTCAGGAGACGCCATCTCGGGGCTCGGGGACCCAGCAGTGCCCTGTGCCTGCATGCCCGAGCAGCCCAGTGCCATGTGCCCGTGGCCCGCAGGCTCCGTGCCTCTCCCAGCTCCAGCGCCCGCCCTGCCGCTCGCAGCTCTGCTGTCCCTGCTCTCTACTTAGGCTGTCCTAAAAAGCTAACTAAGCTGAAATTATTTGCTTTCCTTGGAAGAGCCTTTAAATAATGTATCACCCTCACTTGCCGTTGCTGAACGTTTTAAAAATCCAAGGGGCTCTTTCCTTTTGCTGGTGTGTTTGCATCTGTTGGTGGCGGGGCCGTGAATTACCCTTGGCAGGGGTCACTGGAAATCCTCCTTCGAAGCCTCTGCCCTGGCAGCCTCCCCGCAGCCGGTGCCAGGACAGCGGTGCCGGTGCCACGGCGGGAGGTGGGTGCAGGGCGGTGCGGGGCAAAGGAGCAGCTGCTGCCAGGCAGGTGGGCGAGCATTCGCCCGGCAGCCTCACTGCTGGTGTGAGCACCCAGCCTGCAGCTCCTGCTGGGCGCTGGTGCCGCGCCCCCCGTCCCTGGCACATCCAGCTTTGGGGTGTGCAGTGCGTTACCACTGGCAGCTTTGGGGGCAGCCCCTGCTGCGTGTTCCCGTGCGGGTGTCCCTGAGGCATCTCTCTGTTGTGCTGCTGGAGGGGCTCCTTGCGGGCTTGGAACCCCATAAGTGGCTGCACTGGAGCTGCAGCAGCTGCTGGCCAGCAGTTCGCTTTTCGTGTTGCAAGGTGGGGGTCGGTCTCTTCGCCCAAGCAACAAGTGACAGGACAAGAGGAACCAGCCTCAAGTTTTGCCAGGGGAGGTTTAGGTTGGAGCTGAGGAACAATTTCTTGCCCACTGTCAAGGGTTGCCCAGGCGTGTCCCAGGCTGCCCAGGGCAGGGGTGGAGTCCCCCTGATCCCTGGAGGGGGTTCCAAGCCGTGGAGATGTGGTGCTGAGGGACACGGGGCAGTGGTGCCCTGGCAGGGATGGGGAATGGGTGGACTCAATGAGCTTCAAGGTCTTTTCCAATCAAAACCGTTGTGTGATTCCCCTCCTGTGTCTGAAGCAGACAGAGGCTGGATGGCTGCTGGTGACGGCAGCGCCTGGACCCCCACCCTGCTCCCAGGAGCCGTCTCTGCCGCGGGAGCTGTTCCCCACCCACCCGGGTGCCCGCGGTCCTGGCTGTGCAGTTCCCTGTCCTGCGATCAGATGACAGCGAATTGCAATTAAATTTGAACCACTGTGAAGAGAGCCCCTCCAGCCATCCCCCCGAGAGCCTTGCCTCCTGAGAAGCTCCGATAAGGAGCTGCTGAAGGAAGGATAATTAAATTAGAGGAACTGTCAGCAAAGCAGAGATGTCCTGTCCAGAGCGGCGAGGGAAACGTTTTCCTTTCTGTGCTGGTGGACGGATTCTCGTGTACTCTGTGAGCTTTTAGGTATTACAGCCAAAATCTACCTGGCATTTATCAGCCTGTCAGGGCTGCGGTGCTCGTGTCCCACCCCAGGGAGCTCCTGAGGGCTGGTGCTGGTGCTCTTGGTCAGCTGGAGATCACTTCTTTGAGCCCCTTTCTGTTCTGGGGGAGTAGCCGAACTTGTTTGCAACCTGAATTTCAGAGGAAATTAAGCTCTCCCAAAAGGGCTAAAGAAGATGTGAAACGGGGTAAATGTTAAAGCTGGTAGAAATTCCTCGCGTAAAGGTCCTTCCAGACACGCTCCCTTTTCCCCAAAGGGAGGGTATTTTTGAGTCACGTTTCCATAAAGCGCAGCCACTCCCGGGTGAGGCTCCCCGAGCGGACGGGATCCCGGGGGGAGCTGGGGAACAGGAGCTGCCACTGGGGCTGGTTTTACAGCCCTCGGGTGGGGACAGGACCTGGCAGCGCTTTGGGGACCACAGTGCCCAGGCTGGCCACAGGCTCCTCAGGGATTTGGCAAAACGGGTTTGGGAGACGCCACTGGAGCCTCTGCTCGCGCTGACAGGGATCCCAGGGACAGCTCTGCCCGGCAGGACACCGCGAGTGCCGGCGCGGCTGGTGGTAGGAGGTGCTGTGTTGGGCACTGCCAGTCCCTTCCCACCAGCACCGCTCCCCCAAATTTGCCTGGCGTGAGGAAGTGTTGAGTTTGGGAAGCCCCGGTGTGGTGGTGATGCTTTCTGGGGAACTTGTGGCCCCCCCAGGCTGGAGAGAGGTTAATGTCTCACCGCTTGCTGGGGCTGGGGCTGGTTTGNAGGAGCAGAGGAGCTAATCCGATGTGATGGTGCCGGGAGCGGTGGGACTGGCTCTGGTGCTCCAGCCCTTCCTCCGCTGGCTGCCTGGGGCTGGCCAAGGCATGTGTCCGTCTGTCTGTCTGAGAGAGGAGCGTGTTCCTGAGCACTCCCCTGGTCTCCTCGGAGTCGATGGTGCTGTGCCCATCACCGCCCACGGGGACGCTTTCCCCAGGAGCCACGTGAGTCCTTGGGCAGCCCTGGAGGGTGCACAGCTCAGCCAGGCGCCGGTGCCTGTGCCCGTGCTCACGGCCGGGGACAGCTCTGAGCCCAGGCGATGCTCCCAGTCCTGCTCCCCTCACTTCCCAACCCCGAGCTCGGCTAGAATCCCCCTGCCCCAGTGCCCTGGGAAAATCCCAGTTTGCAAATATTTTGCGACATTCTGTGTTTGATGCGTTTCACCCGGCTCTAGCCGAGACTGAGCCACTGAAAAATAAACCCCGGTGCCTTTGGCAGGTAACAGCAAACAGCAGGGACTTGACGTGGCTCCCGCAGTTCTGCCAGCGCCTGGCAGGGCACCGGCGATAACCTCACGGCGTTGGTGCAGCTGCTGCTCTGCCGCTGGCTGACGCCAACAGGTCCGGCTGCAGCGGTGCCAGGGCTCCAGCCCGGCTCCGGGAGCAGAGCGTGAGGAGCGGTGGTGGCAGGTGGGAGCCTGAGGGGCGAGGGTAGAAGCTCTCAGCCTGACTCACCCCAAAGACCATTGGGAGAAGGGTGAGGAAGATGAGGAGGGTGAGAAGGGCTTCCCAGCCTTGCGGGCTCACCCCGTGGCTCGTGCCTGGCAGCTCCCGCTGCCCGCGCTCCTGCCCCGCTCCTCCTGCCGAGGGGCTCTGCCGGGCGGCTGCTCAGCCCGGCTGGGAAGAGCTCTCTGGGCTCGTGGCTCGTTCCTGCTGCCGGTGACGGCGCTGGGGTCGCGCAGCTCCTCCGATTTCAGCAAAGCTCTTCCTGCGAGAGTTTGCGAAAGTGCCTCTGGCCTAATTGGTGCTATTGCCGGTGCTGCGGCTAATTCTGGTGTTTTACAGCACCAGGGCTGTGTTCCTATTGATTTCATAGGTTGCTAATGGTCTTTTTCGTAGAATAAGAGGCTTTTGTGGGAAGAACTTAATCCAGTCCTATCACAGGGTGAAATTGCACAGCTTACTGCTTAGATTTCCAGGACGTGATCTGCTTTAATAGCAAAAGAAGTTTTACCTAATACATTTAATGCTCCAATATTTTTATGGCACGACGGATCCTAATTGGGCTGCATTTCTGTGCGGGGAGCTCAGGAGGCTGGGTCTGTGTCGGGGAGGGTGTGGGAGCTGTCGTGGCATGTGCTGGCCCGTGGGGCTTCTTGCGGTGTGACCGTCACCTTCACCAGCCGCTGTGCCGAGGCCTGGCACTGCCACCAATGTGTTATCGAGGTGACACTCACCGCGGCGGTGAGGCTGGCGCTGAGGATGGCAGAGCTGTGCAAAGAAGGGGAACTTTCCCCGGGACTTGAATTCTTTCCCATTCCTCTCTCTGGCGTTGCTGCTCCCGCCGCTGTGCGGTGAGTCCCGCTTGCTGTCAAGCCAGGCAGAGCCCTGTGCCAGGCAGAGCCGGCAGGGGCTGGGGTGCTGGTGCACGGTGCCGGTGAGCAGCACCAGCACGAGCTGGGGGCTGGGCACCTCTGGGGCAAGGGGCAGGGCCGGGTCCTGGGCAGTGCAGGGTGCTGTGGGGCAGGCGGGACATGCTTGGGGCAGGCGGGACATGCTGACATCACGATGCGGACGTGCTCTCCTCGGGCTGCAGGACGTGCCTGTGCTCACCTGTGGTGCGGGACATGCTCGCCCTGCGGCGCAGGTCACCAGGTGCTGTCCCAGACCGATTTCAGCTGCGTTCGGAGCATTGACCCTGTCCCCTTGTCCCTTCCCATGCTGGTGGTGGCTGAGAGCAGGGCTGTGGGGCAGAGCACGCAGACGGGAGGGGGTTGTGCTTCTGCCTTTGAATTAAGCGTGCGGGAGATGTCTAAATGGGTTGTGACGTCCGGGATTAAAGGTTAGGAAATTTCTCTGTGTATCTTATGTAAATGAGGACTAATGAGATTTTCATGATTACCTTTAATTAGCGTTTCCACAAGTTGTGGTGGTTTATTTGGGTAGGGTGGTTGGACACGTGCAGATACACGCACCGTGGAGCACCTTCATTAAAACTGTTCTTAAAAATGAATCTGCAATATGCAAATTTACTTATTAAATGCTCTAGAAAGAGAGTTTAAGAGGGAAGAAAGGCACGAGCACAGCGGCAGCTGCACAGGACCTGGGGGGCTGTGGTGTGCTGGGAATGAAGGGAGATGTCTGGAGCCGTGCTGGGCAGAGATGGGTGAGCAGCCGCGGTGGGTGCCGGGTGTGCAGGGAGTGCGGTGCCAGTGCCGGGCCCTAGGACCTGCCCAAAGGCATTTCGAGGTGAAGTGGATTTAAACTCGAGTCAGAAGCAGCTCCCCTTGGAGCCCCCCTCTTGATCCTGAAGAGCCGGAAAATGGAGGAGGACGCGTTGTACCAAGAGACAGCAGAGTGACTGAGTGAGATGGCTTGAACAACTCTGTCCAATTAGCCTGACATTAATTCTGGGCAAACGGGTGGAAAAACTAATGCGAGATTCAATTAATGGGAGAATTAGAGGCTGGGAATATAAATTCATGTCTGTCAGAGCGGTTGAAAAGAAGTAGGTCTTGTCAAACCTGCCTGATTTCGTTCTCTGATGAGATTGTGAGCTTGGAGGTGGCACAGAAATAACAGGCTCCGGACAGCGTTCCACTCGGTGCTGCCATGCTCTGATTGAAAAGGTGGCAGCAGGTGGGTTAGAAAATGAGGCTGAGGAACTGGGAGAGAATGTTGCCCCTGTTGCCGTTTTGCAGCTGGGTGACGGTGGTGGTGTGTCCCTGGGCAGACGTGCACTGTGACAGCCGTTCCTCCCTCCCCGCACCCCGAGGGGCTGGGGCCGGCTGTGCCCTGTCGGGGCTGTGCTGCCCTGTCGGGGCTGTGCTGCCCTGTCCCTGCGCCCCTGGGGCTCCTCAGCGCCCAGGGAATGTTACAGACCCCACGTGTCCTTTGCACGCGAAGAGCCCCGTTCGGGTGCGTTAGTGAACCGTGAGCCTTTCTCCTCTAACACAGTCCAACAGCTTTGCAAACACACCGGTAATGAAAACGTTATCGCAGCCAGCTTGATCTCCTGCAGATCTGTTGTTTCAGGGCAGCACCTTGGCAGGTCAGAGCCCACCCAGGGCCCGTAGGAGCTGCCACGGAACACCGAGGGGCTGTGGGGAGCAGCTCACCGAGCAGCGGGGATGTTGCTGGGACGTGCTGGCTCCTGGGGCTGCCCTGCCTGGGGTGACATGGTGCCGGGAGGCACGTAGCCGGTGATGGCCAGAGCAACTCGCCACCCTGTGCCCAGGCGCCTGCTGGTGCCACCCGTCCGCAGCAGCTGGGGGATGCTGCCTGTCCCACCTCCCCAGGAAGGTGCTGGGCAGCTGGGCTGGTGGCTGCTGAGCGCCTCGCAGAGCTGCGCGGCTTCGCCTCCGCCACTAACTTTTCCAATTTCCCCTTGGAAATTGCTTCTGACAATATTTTAATTTCATTTGGGCTGAGCAGGCGGAGTGGAGGCAGCGCATCCCAAGCAGATCGTTTGTCTCCTGCTCTGGATCTCAGCAGGGGCGCAGCATGTGAGACGGTGCCGGTGTCTCCTTGCTGATGGAGCCAGGGAGCTGGCTGGGCAGGACGGGACTGGGCAGGAGGGGACCAAGTCCCACGGCAGGACCCTGCCTGGTGGCTGGGAGCAGAACGGCACAGACAGGGACCCGTCGTCCTTCCCCGGTGCCGTTTGAGCACCGGCGAGGCTGGAGCCCAGCTCTGCAAAGCCCCACGTGGCAAAAGATGCCGGTGGGCTGGTGGTGCGTGTGGCACGGCAGAGCTGGAGAGCCCCTTGCTCTCTCCACTTTTCCACGTGTCTGGAGGTGCCATTTCTGCCCATGAGGTACGTCTGGCTGGGGGAGAGGCGAGGCTTAACCAGATGGCGGGGCTAATAAATTGCTCAGGAAAGGCAAACTAGCACATGCATCCCGCGTTTCCTCTGCGTGTCTATTGCAAAGTGCCAAAAGGAATCTGTCTCAGGAATTATTTCAGAGAGGGTAATTTCTGTTTCTCAGTTGCTGTCATACATTAGAAATATCTGAAATGCCTCCAGTTGGTTACCAGTGGTGAGGAGCAGCCAGGGGCTGCCATGGATGAGAAGCACTAAAAGAAAATAAATTAGCCTCTTGCACTCAGCCCTTCCCTCAGCTGCTGAACCACAAGTGACGAGCGGCTGTTGCTTAAGTAACGACCAGAATAATGAGGAGAACAAGATCCACAAGGGAATATTAGCTCAGAGAAACAACATTTTCTCCCCCTTTTGAAGTTTGCCCCTGGTAGCCCCTGTCCTGGAGCGGAGCTGAGCCAGGTCCCTCTGGAGCCAGCAGGGAGGGGTGCCAGGGGTGTCTGTGCCGGTGCAGCCCTGTGGCTGTCCCACACCATCCTCTGCCCCCGTGCTCTTCTCTCCCCTTCCCCTCATCAATCCTGTGCTGCTCTGTCTCCTTCTGGCTTAGCCAGGGGTAAACAACCCCCACTTCCCATAACCACCCAAAACCAGTCGCCTGCAGCCAGGGGAGCCACCCCCCGCCCCTCGCTGGTCAGCACTGTTCACACACACACAACAGCCCCAGGACCAGGTAAGAGCCCAAGGAGATGGGAAGAGGCCAGGCTGGACTAAACCGCATTTTCAAGCAGACTGGCCCAAATTAATTCAAGCAAGTATCTGGTGCAGGCAGAAGCTCATTAATGGCCATGTCTGAGCCCTCGCATCCAGGTGACGGGGGCTAACGAGGAGCGAGGGCAGGAGCTGTGGCATCGGGGACCAACTGCTCTGCAGGGTGGTCCCAGGAACTGCAGCTGAGCTGATAAACAAGGAAACCACTTGTGAGCACCTCGGAGTAAACACGGAGATGAGGAGCAGCCAGCTGTCGTGAACAAATCGTCTCAGTCTGATTTCCCTCCAGGACAGGGACCGCTCTGGGCAGGGGGCTGCTGGGGCGGGTGCGGGTGATGCAGCACTGGCCGTTCGTTTGCTCTGGTGAGCAGCGTCCCAGCCGGACCCGCTGCTGGGCGAGCCCCTGTGTCCTCCTGGCCAGGGACATCCCACCCGTCCTGAGGATGTCGTGTTGGCAGAGGAGCACGTGGACGGTGGGACCTGCCCCGGCTCTCACACCGTCTGCAGGAGAAGTGGCAGCGGAACCCCTCTGAGCCTGGTGTGAGCTGGCACTGGGCTGGTGCCTTGGCTCTCTCTGCAGCTGGATTAGCCAGGGCACTAGCGGAAGAATGAGATTTCCACCAAGAGGCACCGACATCTCCTGCCCAGGGCCGTGCCATGGGCTCACTCTGCAGAGCCTGGAGCGCGAGTCCTCTGTGCAGCTGGTGAGATACAGCCCCGTTTGCCGTCACTTCTGCAGCTCTCTCTGTACCGCACCAGGCGAGCTCTGCTCCAGGTGCAGCCTGGACAACCCGGGGCAGCGACAGCCCTTCTGCTGCTGGGACGCGACGCTGGGGCACGGGCTCCTGTGAGCTGGAGGCGTGGAAGGTCTTTGGTGAAGGCTTGATAATGCACCCTGGGCATTGGCAATCTGTCCCCTCTTATTTCTGTGTTTGCAGCTCACGTTGCTCTAACGCTGGTTCCATTAATTCCAGGGAAGGAGCGGCTGTGGGGTGGCCGTGGTGACTCTTGTGCTCTGGCCCAGACTCGCTCCTGGGGACCCTGAGCACCCTGGGGACGGCCCCGGGGATGAGCCGGAGCAGAGTCAACCTGGAGGATCATTGTGGCCCCTTCGCTCTGGCCCGAGCTCCCCGTGGCAGCTCTGCAGGCACTGGCCGGGCCCGTCTGGCCGGTGTTTCGTATTTCACAAAGCCAGGTGGGCGCGTTTGTCCAGTTCTTAAAAAGCACGAGCCGGTTTTGAGCCCCGCTGTGTTGTAACGAGCGCTTTAAGGAAGTTCATCCCTCTGACAGTGTAAACCAGGAGCACTCCTGAATTTCAATTCCTTTATCTCCTCTGGCTGTCTGAGTCATCTGGGGAACATTACCCTGAGTTACTGCTCCTTGTTTGTATCCACTAACAATTATATGGGGGTGCAATTTTGAGAACTACCTCATTTCACAGCGTGTGATTAATGATGGAAATCTTCTTCCCCATTTAGCAGTTTGCTGGGGACCTGTTGCAGCTGCTGCTATCCCCAGGAGGACGCGCGTTCACTTAAAGTGTCATCGCCGGGAAAACGAGACGTTCTTCTACCAAAACAAGGTAACAAAACAAACCTAAATGGGGCCGTAAATTTTATTTGTCTTGTTTCTCTCCGACACCCTTTTCTATGCATCCCACACGTGTGAGCAGCAGGGAAGGAGTCATTTCCCTGGGTGCCCTCCCCAGGTGCTGTTCCTGCGCGTGTCGTTAATCCGTGGGGCGGTGGTTGTTGGGGGGCTGTGCTCACCACCCTTGCGGTGCCGGCAGTGCCACAGGCAGCTTGGCAGCTCCTGCCTTGGCTGGCACGTGCGGCACGTCTTGCCCCGAATGGTGCCGGTCTCTGGGGGGGCCTCGGGGATGGGTTTTGCAGTGCTTGGCTGGTCGGAGCGATGTAACCGCCCAGCCAGACATGCTGGCACGGCTCCGGCTGCTCCCGCGGGGCAGCCAGGCCATGGGAGGGACCATCCCTCCCTCCAGCTGCTCCGGCGGCCGAGCCGCAGCCAGCAGCGGGGGTGGCTGTCGCGTTAATAATGCAGACGTGCACTTCTGCTGGGCCTTCCCCCCTGGGCTTCCTTGGATTCGTGTCAAGATAAGATTTGCTTGCTCCTAATCCCCCAGGGTCAGGACAGCCCGGAGGAGTCTGCCTGTGGCTGGGCTGGGAGCCTGGCACCCCAGGGTGGGTGGGCGCTGCCCTTGTCGAGGGTCTGAGCCGCTCCCCGAGGCGTGGGCAGCTCCTCAGGTCTCGGCAGCGGAGTCAGGGGGTGCTTGGGGAGGTTCCAGCTCCTGCTGTCACCGGGGGCCACGTGGTGCTACCGCCTGCCCCGCTGAGCTCTCTAAGTGCAGGGCTGGCTCTGGAAAACGAGGAGCATTCTGCAGGTGCTGCCTTGTGGAGGGGAGCAGAGTGTGCAGAGCGTGCAGAGCGTGGAGCCTGCGCCCACGCGTGGCCCGGCCCTGCAGCACGGGTCGGGGTGGCGATGGCGTGGCACGTCCAGCTGCCGGTGGCCACAGCAGCTGCTGGATCCAGGGGAGGCAGCTCCTGGCAGCACCTCCGCCTCGGCAGGCTGCGCTCGCAGCAGCGCTGGCATTGAAATGCTTGTGTTGATCTGGCAGAGGCAGCTCTGGGACACCAACAGGCGATGTTTTGTTGGGGAAAAGGGAAATGATCATACTCTCCATCAAAATTATTATAGCTCTGTCCCTTGGAGCCGACCGCCCGGGAGCCATGAGGGAGGTGTTTTTGTTTGCCTGTTTTTCCTAACACGGAGAGTTTTAAGGGCGATTAGCGCGGCTCCAGCCACAAGGCACCTGGGCACTGAGCCGCCGTCCCTGCTAATGGCACCAAGCTCGTGGCGGTGCTGAACCGCCGCTCCCAGGTGGGGCCGGGGGCCAGCGTCACCCGGGGAGCGCTCCCTGCTCTGCTCGTTTCTGCACAGACGCGCGTCCGAATGGGCTTGTCAAGTGCCATTTTCTGTCTGGTTAGAAATGGATTTTCAAGCTCCTCGCTCACGTGTAAACATTTTTAGTGGTCCCCAGCCAAAGCAGGAACAGCGCGAGCAAACATCAGCCTGAGCAAAGCCGGTCCCTGCAGGGAAATCACCGGCCACAGAAGGAAACAAAATGCACGATGGCTTCAAAAGACATCCATTAAACTGTGCGCTGGAGTGATTCATGGCGCTGGTAGTTAGGCTTTAATTAGATCTTAATCACATAATTTTATCTTTGTTTTTGAAATTAGAGCTTAATGACTGTATTGCTCTCATAACAGCGCCGTGACTAAATACAGCGATACCGCACGGCAGCGCTGCAGTGGGCAGAGATGGGACAGAGATTATCTGCTGGTTTCAGATCATTGTTTCTTAAGTAAAGAAGTGTATTTAAAATACACAGCTCCAGCAGGTCCCGCCAGCACCCAGGGATGGTGGGAGAGGACAGGAGCTGTGTAGAGAGGGGGGTACAGGCCAAAGCCCCCGTCTCCCAGGACCAGCAATGCCCTTTACCAGGGGGATGGGGACTTTTGCCCTCTCCCACTTGTGACTGGGCGCGTGGGTCACCCTCAGCCGGGCTGAGCTGGAGCCCCAAGCCCCTCGTCCTGCCCAGTGCTGTCCACAGAGCCGGGGTGCGCGGGGCTGTGTCCTGCAGTGCATCCCTTGCAGCAGCACCTGCCCAAGTCTGGGCTTCATTTTGCCTTTCCGAGCTCATTGAGCTCTGCCCGGACCCTGCCCGGGGCTCAGCCTTGACCTGCTGCTCGGGGTGGCAAAGCCGCAGCCTCGTGTCCACAGCCTCGGTGCTGCCGCGGTGGCAGCTCCCTGGAGCCAAGCGGCTCCGCCGTCCTTGAGCCCTACCCTGCCCTTGCCGTGGATGGCGGCAGCCCCATCCCACCTTCCCTTTCCTGCTTATTATGCCACAGGAGCCACTTGAACTCATTACTGTGGCAGATTATAGGTCCCCAGGTAGTAATGCGTATTCAGATAATTACTAACAGATCCTCTAATAGCAGTGAGCTCAGTTGAATCCATTCAGTCGCTGGGTAAATATTTATACCTAAGCCATCCTTATCGCCAGCCAGCGGCGCGGGCGGGAGCCGCGTTGCTGTCCCTGCGGCTGCGCTCGCTGCAGAGCCAGCCGGGGTTAGCAGGGAGCTGCGCCGGCCCCAGGCCAGTTGCCCTGTCCCTGCTGGGAGCTGCCCCAGGATGGTAACAGCTATCCCATGGGCAGCCTGCTCGCTGCTGCCCGCCCTGCCCGCTGCTGCTGCCGGCCTCTGCCGGCGGAGCTGGGATGGATCCTGCGGCCAAGCAGGGCTCTGCGGTGGCATCGGTGCTGCCCATGTGCCCTTCCCTGGGGGGGGCCTGGTACTTCACCCTGTTCTGGCCGTGCTCACACCACTCGGGGCCGTGCCCTCAGGGCCCTCGAAGCTGCCACAGGAATCCTTGTTCGTGCAGGGGCGTGGGGAACATCATCCCTCAGTCAGCGCTAAAGGGCTGTTGACAGGCGCTGTCGCTGTGCAGGGCACCCACCACCATCTGTTGGCAGCGGCTTCGTGTGGCAGCTGCCACCCCGTGAGCCCCGCAAATGGCAGCAGTGTCACCCCCCTCCCCGCCCTGAGCCCTGGCTGCAGAGGAGTCGCCCTAATTGGACCAGCCAGCTAATTAGCTGTCAGGTAATGAATTATGCAGTGCTCCTGGGCTGCAGAGCAGTATTGATACCATCAGCTCCTCTCGTTTCGACATGCTCCTGGTCGCTGTTGCGCTGAGCGGAGCTTGTAGGAGAACTTGGAAAACTTTCAAAGTGAATTAAACATGTTAATGGGTTGTGCGCAGCCACGGGCAGAGCAGGCGGGTGGGCTGGCACCGGCGGCTGGGCTGGCAGCCTCGGGCACCCTGCAGCTCCTCCTCAGCACAGCTCGTCACCCTCCTCGTGCAGCGGGTGGGCAGGGGGTGGCCGTGGGGAGATGGTGCCTGTGGGCAGCTGCCTGCCCTGCTGCGGGTGCCTGTGGGCAGGAGAGCGGGGCTGGGAGGAAGGAAAAGAGATTCGTGGTTGTAGGATTCCTGGAGGGAACGGAGGACGGGCAGAGGGCACAGCTCCCAGAGCCTGTTCGGGGGGACACCTGCGGGTCCCAGGCTCTCTGTGGGTGCAGACACCTTGTCCTTGCAGCCTGTGCTGGCATCGCCGGGTGACACCGCAGCCGGACCCATTCCAGGCAGTGGTGGCAGAGCCCAGGGGTTCAGCCCTGCTGCTGTCCCTTGCTGCAGCCTGATCGAATTATAGGAGGAAACGTGACCTGCTTGAAAGCTGGGGCACCCCAGCTCTTCCCAAGCATGAATTGTTTCCAAGTTGGAGGTTTCTGTTAATGGTTGTGTTTATTTGCTGCCCAGCTCTGCGCTGGGCGGTTTAGGAATGTGGGTGGCTTGGTGTGGAGGCATGGCCAGGGTTAACGTCTCTGACGGGGATGCTGCGATGGTCCCACCGAGGAGGAGATGTTCAGAGCTGGTTTGGGGAGGAGAGGCGGCTGCTGGGCAGGGCGGTCCTGCGGCTCCCGGGACAGGCCAGGGCAAGGCAGGGATGTCCGTGGGCCCTGGGAAGGGTTCCCTTGACTCAGCGCGTCTCAAGAGCTCTTCAGCGTGAACAGGATCAGGGACCACTTAAGTCGCATTCATTATGTTTAAGTATTCATGAGCAGATAAATATTAAACAGCTGCTCTCTGGGATTCAAGCCTGGGCGAACCGATCAAAACATGGTGCACGCAACGGTTGTGGCGGTGCCGCCGGGGCAGCCGGGGCCGCGGGACGCGCTGCACCAGGGGCGGCTTCGCACGGGCGCGTGCACCCTCCTGCTGGTCAGTGTCCGGCGTCTCCTGGTGTCTCCTGGCAGAGCCGGTGCCCTTTGCTTGTGCTTCTCGCTTCACCAGTGGGGCTTGGCTCTCGTGGGTTACCCCAACAGCCAGCCGTGGGGTGCTCAGCACCGGGGCAGGGTCTGGTGCCAGTAAGGCATCGCTGTGTCCCTGCATGCTCAGCTCCGGTTCTGGCATCGTGTTGCTGCAGCCCAGCCCACCCAGCAGGCAGGCAGGTTCAGCACCTGGAATCTGGCACACGCATTAATGGGGTCAGCCTTGTCCTCCTCTCTTTGGACACTGCCATCGGGCTCTCCAGCCCCGTTTTCATAGGAACAGCTGCCTGAAGTCGCGTACCTTCTGGCCCAGTAAAAATTATACAGCGGTCGTTACCATTTACATGCTGGCTTATAAAGTGTGCACTTAAAGAAAGCATTTTCCTCCCGCCTGTTACGGCCGTTTCATGGTGTGGGAGCTGCTCAGGGCGGCAGCTGGATAATGCAAGACATGCTTTTCACAAAACCAATTCCTCCTCAGGACCGTACCAAGTGTGCTGTGAGCGACCTGAATGTTCATCAATGGCAGCCGTGGAAGAGTCCAGCCCCCTGACATCCCTGCTCCTCGGGGGACATGGGCACAGCCCCGCTCCGGGTCCCTCCTGCCGGCTCTCCTCCCTTGCTGACCCGCGTGCTTGGCTGGAGCTCGGGGCTCTCGCAAAGCCGGAGCTCCGGGCGGATTGAGCCACTGGGAGAGGATTAGCCCAGCTAAGCCGGTCTGCTTGAAATCCTGCCGTGTGCCTGGCAGGGCTGGCTGACGTTTTGGGGCTCTCGGGGGTGAGGAGGAGGCCAGTGAAGCACCTCGGTGCTCACCGAGAGCCTGTGTGGCTGGAGCAAGACCCGTGCTCAGCAGAGGGGTGTCCGAGGGGCTGTGAGCGACCGTCCGGAGAGCGAGGGCAGCACCGCAGCAGGGAGCCCGCAGCAAGGCGTGCGCGCCGCGTGGCTTCTAGGGGATAGCAAAAGGTGTTTTGGGGCACCTGGGTCCCCACGCTGGCTCTTGTGGCTGGAGCAGCAGCTCTGCCCCCCCTGTCCCCTGGGCTTTCACAGCCAGGAGCACTCAGGCTGGCCAGGCAGGGGCAGCTCCTCTGCTTGGCATCGGCATCACCAAACCAGCGCCGCTCCAGGTCCTCACTAACCCCCCTCACCCCAGCCCTACCTCTTCGGAATGCAGATTGTCTACTCCGAGGCTTTTTAAGCCGTGTTTTAAGAGCTCCTAATGTGATAAGCATTTTCAGTACAGCCCTTCCTGAGCCCTCATTTGCTTACCCTTTGGAAATCTAATGCTTGATTTAAGCACATTTCTGCTCCCTCCATTTGTAAGGACAAATGTAAAGTAATTGTTTGATATTGCAGCGGTTTCCTCAGGCTCCAGCTCTAATTTCCCACTAATACAGTATTGTCAGGGGGATCAATCTAACTCGGCACCTTCTGCCTCCTTGGAGTGGATTGGAAATGGCTTTTCTCCTGCAAGGCTGGGATTTGTGAGTCTCACTGTGCATGTTTTTCTCCTTTAAAGGGAAAATCATACAAGAGAATTTCCCATCTTCCTGTAGATGGTCATTAATCCTCGGCTCTCCCTCTGCCTGCCCACAGCTGGCTCTGGGTGCCCTCGCTGCTGGGTGCCCCCGCGGCTGCTGCTGTCTGAGAGTGGAAGAGACGCAGAGAGAGCTCTATTAGATCTCCACTAATTACCTCCAATTTTTCCCTGTTAGAGCTTGCTGGACTGTAATCACTTCCAGTAAGGCCTCTTCAACAGGTCTATGGTTGTGCTGCATCCCCAGCCCCTGCCAGAGGACAGAGGGTGCCGGGGGCCGTGGCTCCCCACAGGCACCTCTGCTCTGGCCAGCACAGAGCTCCGGACACACGGACAAATACCCGGGGTGTCCGGCAGCTGACCCCTCCCCAGGGCTGGGCATCGCCCTTGCTGCGCCCAGCGCTGCGCTGCGTGGGCAGAGGGGGTCTGGCAGGGGGGGTTGTCCCTCTGCTGCCGTACCTGGGCTGTTCTGCCACCGAGCACTGGGGATCCAACAGCCGCCAGTGTCCTGAGCACTGGCCCTGCCGCAGCACCCGCCCTGTGCTGGCAAACACCATGGGAGCCTCCTGGTCCCTCCGGCTGCTCCAGAGCTGCTCCCTACACCGGGGAGAGCATGACTGCACCGAGACCAGCTCGTGCAGGCACCGGCGAGCGGCTGAAGGCTCGGGCTGAGATTTAGATGCTAGTGGTAAATTGCAACCTTTGACAGAAATGCCTGAGATTTACCATGGAAATTAATAGATGATTCGAACAGCCCCGAACTTGGAAAGGCAAAACCCAGCGCTCCAGCAAGAGCCGCTATTGATATTCATGAGCAGTGGTGCTCATTACAGGGCCTGCTAACAGGCTGCCGAGATGGATTGCTGCAGGATGCGACGGGGCTGCGCGGGTGCATCCATGGAACGGGCGCTCCCACGGCCGGCGGGCGACCCACGCTGCCTGGCCATGCCCACGTGGTGCTCAGCGGCTCATCCCCACGGAGGAGCCCTGGGGGAGCTCTTTGGGTCTCTGTTTCCCAGATGCTGTTGAGCTGCTGAGCCGGGAGCACAGCGGTGCTGAGCCAGGAATGCCGCGATGCTGTGCCCGCCTCCGAGCACCTGAGGATGCAGCCCATCAATCTCGGCTCCAGGCAGGATGCTGAACTGGGAGAATTCCCGAACACGGCGGCAGTCAGAGGGCGGCTGGTGCCAGGCTGGGCTCCGAGCGGTACAGAGAGGGGCGCAGCGATGGGGGTGACCCCGCCAGGCTGAGGGGCATCTGCCTGTGTCCCACCCAATGCTGCAGTGCCACAGGGCTTAGCTGGGCTTGGGCACCAGCGGCGGGGCTGGTGCTGGGGGCTGGGGACCTGCAGGACTGGGGTGCTGTGGGAAGGCACTGGGGGGCACTGCTCCAGCCCTGCTCAGGGAAGGGAAAGCACCACCTGGCAGGGAAATCAAAGGACAACCGTGACAAAATGCACTAGGAGGTGCACGCAGGCTGGGGACGTCCAGCAAAGCGCATGGCACTTGACATTTCAGTCTAATTGCAGGCTCCTGCAGAACGGCCCATTAAGCTCAGCCATAAATTACAGCTGTTTGCGTCCAGCACAGAGTCTGCCCCCCAGGACAGGCACAGACAGCGATGCAGCGTGGCACAGCGATGCAGCGTGGCACAGCAATGCAGCATCACACAGCAATGCAGCGTGGCACAGCAATGCAGCATCACACAGCAATGCAGCATGGCACAGCAATGCAGCGTGGCACAGTGATGCAGCGTGGCACAGAAATGCAGCATCACACAGCAATGCAGCATCACACAGCGATGCAGCGTGGCACAGCGATGCAGCGTGGCACAGAAATGCAGCATCACACAGCGATGCAGCATCACACAGTGATGCAGCGTGGCACAGCAATGCAGTGTGGCACAGAAATGCAGCATCGCACAGCGTGGGGCTGCCCAGCCGTGCCCTAAGAAAATCCCATGCGTACGGACCGGTGGTAGCTGCTTTTATTTACAGCAAGGGCTCACATGCTGAACAAGGACACCGGTGCCACTGAAGTACCCGTAACAGCAGGATTCTGTGCTTTATTCACAGGACAAAATATTGGTACAACATTTTTCATAGACTTCTTTGTCAAGCAGATACATCTCACTGTCCTCATGGTTACACACTGCGCTTAAGGGACGAAAGGCGAAGCGGAGCGGCCAGAGCTCTGAATTGTTTCCCACCGCAGCAGGGGCAGCCCCACGGGGACAGCCCCACGGGCGCTGCCTGTGTCAGGGGTGTCCAGGAGCGCCCGTTTGCTCTGGAACACAGAGGTGGGACATGATTTGGAGCAGCCTGTGCATGGGCTGCAGCACAGGGCCATCATCGTGGGGTGCTCTGGTGGTAAAAGCAAATGGGGTCCCACGGAGCTGCCACGGCCCTGCCGACCTGTCGGGACAGGCTGTGCCTGCTGGGCACCCAACTTGCAGCGGCTGCAGCAGGAATCTGTGTTTTGCCCCGTCTCATCTCGCCCTGGAGCATCCCGGCCTCCCAGGGGCTGGGGAAGCCGCTCACCTGCCTCTGCTCATGGATTCTGGTCGGGTTGGGCCGGCTGGAGGGTCCTGGCTCCAGCTGCCCTGGGCCCCCCTCATGGAAGACGGCAGCCTCACATCACCACAGCTCTGCTCCCGGACGCTTATTCCCACCTGAAATCCTGCCCGACTGTTTCATAGAATTTGATATTATAAGGTCTATAAAAGTCCCGAAGCTGCTCGATCACCTCGGGATCTATCTGCACGTGAGTCCTGCCTTTGGACTTGCCCAGGCAGCGAGGCAAGCCACTGCTCTCTGACTTTTTCAGGCAAGGAAAGCCTTTTGTCTTGTTGAAGTAGAAGTGCTTGTCCGTGATAACCCGTTTGATGCCCAGGAAGTCCTGGACCTTGCCCATCTCCCCAGCTGGGTCCGTGATCAGCTTCTCCCCGCTGACAAAGTGGATCTGGGAGAGGGGGAAGTACTGGAGCCAGCTCTCCAGGTGCACGGCGTACATCCCGATGCGGATGGCGTTCCAAGAGGTGTCCACCAGCCCCAGGCTGCGGTTGCGGAAGGACAGCCCCTCGAAGGTGGGGATGTCTGGCTTCTTGGAGAGCGTCTGTGTGTAGTCCGAGATGGCGCGGGTGACGGGGTTCCTCACCACCACGATCAGCTTCGTGTCCTTGGCCATGGAGTGAATGCGCCTGGGGGCCTCGTTGGTCACGAAGTAGCTGGGGGTCTTCTCCACCGTGATCTGGCTGTCGAGCGTTCGCGGCATCAGGCTCCTGCAAGTGAAGCAGAAGGCGATGGTGAGGAAGGAGCCCGGCCGGGCGCTGGGAGGTGGCGTCTGCAGCGTGGGGCTGGTGGGGTGTCCCCTCCCGGCAGGACAGGGCAGGCAGAGGCCCCTCGCACAGCGCAGCAGAGGGCTGCTGGCCATGGCTGTGCCCCGGGGCCATCTCAGCCCCGGGAACACGCCTGCACAGAGGATGGAGGCACCATCACCCCCGACACGCAGCCGCAAGCAGAGACCCTTGGCTCTCCCAGGAGAGGGCGAGGGCAGGGCCAGGCTGCCGGGGACCCCAGGGCAGTGCAGCAGCTGAGGCTGCTCCATCCCCATCAGCAATAACGTCATTGTCAAGAGAAGGAAAGCGCTGGATCCGGCTTGGTCTGCAGCCGAGAAGGGGAGCGGGTCCTGCCCCAGTCACTGGCACGGTTCCCCAGCAGCCAGCCGCTGCGCTCAGCCTTTCATCCCCGATTCCCACACCAGTTGCCATTTGCAAAAGGAATTGCAGTGGTTCCTTCCGGAATTACTGCAATTACGAGACGCGTCTCCTCCCTGATCGCATTATGGCATCCCCGGCTCCTGCCCGCCCTGCACCGCCGGCACCGCAGCAAGCACCGCACCTGGGGCAGAGCAGCTCGCCCGCCCAGCACCCTGCCAGCCTCCAGCACCCACCCCTCGTCCTCCTGCCTTCATCCTGGAGCTGGGCCGGGTGCCAGGGGCAGGACACAGGAGCCTGGTGGTTGTGCGATACCACAGCCAGAGAAGCTGTGAGGAGTGACGGATGAGGCCCCGGGGTGCTGTGCTGCTCCTCTGGTGGGAGCAGGGAGCAAGGAGCTGCCTGAGGACATGGTGATCGCACCCACAAGGGCATCACCCACCCTGCTAGGACTTGATCAGGCCCAAGGGCTCCGAGCCGGGGTCCTGCGCACACCCAGCCGGTCCCGGCATGTGGAGCTGGGCTGCAAGGCCGGGCAGGGAGCACCAGACCAGGGGAAGATGCAGCGTCCCTGCAGCCCAGCTTAGCACTAATTAAATCACTGGCTTTGACATGTGAACATCCAAATCAAATAAAAACTAATGGGATGGAAAGATTTATAAATTGGTCTTGTATTACTAAACTATGAAATGCACCGCAGCCAGATTCACGGTGCCAGGGTCCCCGGGCTGGAGCGGGCAGGGAGCAGTGGCAGCCAGGATGAGGCCAGCACCCCACAGGTACCGACTGGCACCAGCACTGGGGGCACTGGGCAGGAGCCTGCTGCCCTCCAGCTGATCTCCAGCCTGGCAGCCCCGTGGCCCTGCAGCAGCCGCTGTGCGAGCCGGGACAGCGTGAGCGCAGCTCCTGGGGCTCCCCGAGACACAGCCCCTGGGTGGGCGCTGCAGCGAGCGCTCGCCTCTGCTACGGGACCGGGGAAGGAGCTGGGGAGGAGCTGGTGCAACAGCCACTTTAATGGACTCGGATGTCTGGCGAAGCCTGGGGACAGAAGTCATCAGGGAAAGCAAACATCAGCAACTCTGTCTGCAGCAATTCAGCCGGAGAGAGCGAGACACTGATTTATTCATGGAAAAACCCTGCACAACCTCGCTGGCCACGCTGCCTCGCCAGCGCGTTCCCGGGAGCTGCGTCTGTCTGGTGACTGGGACCAGACACCACCAGGGGATCCAAAACACCGACCACAGCCACCGGCTTTGGGGCTTGCTCTGAGGAGAGAAGCCTGAGGCAAGGCCTAACTGGGAGGAGATAGAGCGGTGGCCAACAACACCCTGTGCCACCAGGGGATGGAAGACTCGGGGCACTGTGGGGGGTGGCAGCACGTGTTGAGGGCAGCAGGTCCCCGGTGCACCCAGGACACTCCCTGTGAAGGTGGCGTGGGGACACGAAGACAACACGGTCCAGAAGGACCAGAACAGCTGGAAGAGTCCCATGGAGATGCTAAAGAAACCGGCCCCGAGGTCTGTGCCAGGCTGGGGGAGCACAGGGGACGGTGGCAGCAGCCAGAGCACCGGGGATGATGGCAGCAGATCAGAGCACCAGGGACGGTGGCAGCAGATCAGAACACTGGGTACGATGGCAGCAGCTGGAGCACCAGGGACGGTGGCAGCAGCCGGCCTCGCTCTCCTGCGTGCCCAGCGAGGGGCCAGGGCTGCATGTCCTGGGCAGCACAGCTGCCACCCCACGCACCCTCACCAGATCTTGACCAGCTTCCTCATTGGAAAGAGAACAAACTAATTAGTTAGCATAAATTAACAGGGCTGTTTTACAGAGCTACCTGAGCATGGACGTGGCTTAATTGGCCTTTCCCACTGCTCCGCTTCAAACCCCATAAATCCAGATTACGACTCCCGTTGTTTAATGACTGTCAGGAAATGGTAATTTAGCGGCAGGCACCACGGCTGTACCTCTGCATCACAAACAAGTTTCCTCATAAATCAGCACGGGACAGCTTTATAAGTGATTCACTATTACGAGATATTGGTGGAGAATCATAAAACTGCTGTTTCATTAATGGCTCATCTTCAGGCTTGTTAGGCTTCCATTACGTGAGCTATTAGGTCCATGTACTCAAAAAAACCCAAAATTACAGGTTTTAATCCATTATGAAAAAACACAAAATCTCTGCACAGTAAATTACTGAAACGAGACAAGATTTGGGGTTTTTTTTTGGTAAATGGACTCCCAGTGTTTGCTGCTCCTGAACAACAGAGACTGCTGAGACAACAAAACACAACCCGCGTAGATAAATAAATCACCAGTGAAACCAGGCAAGGGGGAGAAATGTCATCCAGGCATTCATCTTTACGTTAACGGCGGGATCCCCGGGGCTGCGAGAGCAGGGAAATGCATTGCAAACTTAATTACAGTTGACTTTAAAATGATATTTTTGGACTTCTGCATTCACAGAGTTATTTGCATACAAATAGCATGTCACATAGTTTTAAGCCCAAGGCTCGCGTGTGGAGGTGTGAAGGCTCTTGGTAGCCGGGCGCTGGTGCCGTGTGGCCGGGACTCGGGCTGGAGTCGCTCCCGATGCTTCATCCCTGGGCAGCCCCCACGGCTGTGGGGCGGCAGCAGCGGAGAGCCCGGCCCCGGCCGCGCTGGTGCGAAGGCAGCGCCTCGCCCCGAAGGAGTTAACTTCTCACCAGCACCTTTCCTAGACCTGAATTATTAATTTTCTTATAATCTGCCTTTGGGCACCCTGCGGCCCCTACAACACTCCCACATTAAAGAAACATGCACTCCCTCGCTGGCTGTGCTGCTTTGATGTTGAACATGCGTGAAACACTCTCCCAGGGAGGAATTTGTACAAAAATTCGTCAGACGATTGAGATATTGCAGATAAGCAGGTGTGGGGAGAGCGCCCGTCTGATGATCCCATCACGGCACCGGCCTCTCCATGCAGCAGCGTCAGCCCCAGGTAAGTACCTGCCTGCTGCAGCCGCTGGACGTGGCAGGCGCAGCCCAGGCTCTCCTCGGAGCCTAGAGACTGATGTGTGCGTAATCCTGGGCTCCAGCCACTCATCGGCGTGAAAACAAACTGTTTAATTTGGCAACCCCCCCCAGGTGCCGGCTCCCGTGACGAGGGCTGCCTGCCTGCTTCCCTCTTCCAGCTGATGTTGCTGGCTCAGCGGCTGCACCCGGGGACGCTGCCCACGCACAGGCAGGGGGAGGGTGGCTGGGAACCCAAACTCTCCAGCACAGACCAGCACCCACTCGCTGCCCTCCCAGTGGGGCCGGACCGGCTGGGGCTGCTACGGGACCGGGGCAGCGGTGAGGGGCACAGCTCCGTACGGCACCGGGAGCCTGGGAGAAGGGTGGGCTGAGAGCACCTCTCCAGCTGCAGCTCGATGTGTGGAGATGAGCGCAGAAACTTTTCAAGAGCGCAGATCCGCATAAGGATGGTCCTGGGGGACAGCTCCACCTTGACCTCGGAGCCAGCACCACAGTGGGACCCAGCCCTGAACTCCCTGCCCACTGCCGAGGGGGCTGTGCCACGCCATGCCGTGCTGTGCCGTGCCATGCTGTGCCACGCCATGCCGTGCTNGGCTGTGCCACGCCATGCCGTGCTGTGCCGTGCTGTGCCATGCTGTGCCATGCCACGCCATGCTGTGCCGTGCCACGCCGTGCCGTGGCTGACAGCCATGACCAGCTCTTGCCTGGCAGCCCAGCGCTGCCGGGCTCAGTAGGGCTGTGGATGGCATCAAGGGATGAAAGCTCAAGCAAAGCTACGCGGAGGTTTAAGTAAAACTGGGTCAAGCACGCGAGAACCGAGGTGTGAGGAAGATAAAAAGCTCTCCCCGGCTGAGTGACGCTGCAGCAGATGCCGAGGACACAGGGACACCCCGGCCGAGAGCTGCACAGCTGGAGCGTCGCGGTGCAGGACTCCTGTGAGGGGTCACAGGGCAAAGAGGATCCCCCGGTCCGGGTCCCCCCGCGCCGCTGCCACATCCCCTGCCCTGCCCCGCTGGGGCTGGCAGCACCGCAGCACCGGGGCTGGAGGGGGCTGGCCCTGGCACCGTGGCCCTGGCAGTGCCTGGTCAGTCCCCACGCCCCTGCCACCACCACCCGGTGCAAACACAGCCTCGGATTTAATGACGGATCGGCTGCCTTTAATAAATGTTTATGTTCAAAGAATTTACACCAGTGCTCACAGACAGCTAATGAGGGACATTTCAATGCATAAAAGCAGTGAGAACACAGTAATTAACTTTGTTGCTGATTCATTTTTAATCATTTAAATACTCCAGAGATTTGCCGTGTCCTTTAAGTCAACAAAATCTTTTCCAAAGGGCACGCTGACGACGCCCTTTGTGCGCATGAGCCGACACGTAACTCCCACCTTCCTAAACAACCGTCCAGCACCAACTGAGGGTCTGACAAAGCCCAAGGCCACTGGCTTGGGGCACAAAGCCCCCAACGAGGACACGCACCCAGCACAACATGAGCCCACCCTCTGGGTGAGGCCCCGTGACTCATGGAGGAAGGCCGGGGTCTCCCCATCTCCCATTTCCTAGGCAATCCCTTCATAGGTGAAACTTTACGAGTGAATATTCATTTTAAAGAACCACCTCATCTGCCCCAGCGGCTGCAGCGATTCCCTAGTTAATTAGGGCTAGTGTCAGAGCAGTGTCACCCACTGGTGATCCTCCAGTGCTCAGGAGCACGCAAAGGGATGGGACAAGGTGCCAGCACCAAGAACAAACCACGGCAAGCCAGATATGGGTCCCACAGACCCCCCGTGACACACCAGGGCTGACAAAGGGCGGCTCCAGCCACGTCTAACGCGCCTGCTGCTGGGGACACGGTCACCGTGTGGAGGATGCAGGGCTGCAGATACCCAAAGGGGCCGGGAGCTGCCAGCCGCGTGCCCTGGTGGTGCCCAGCTCTGCCTGCCCTGGGAGCTGCTCTAGTCCCTGCTCCAGCCCGGCGGCAGCGGGTCGCACACACCTCCCAGCCCAGCCCCAGCCCGACGGAGCACACGCCATGTGGCAGACACCAGACAACACCCCGATCGACACCCAAGGTCACCAGGGGCCTGTCCTTTGCCTGTCAGCTTCACGAAGCGCCCGTGCCCACGGCCATGCCAGGCTAGGAGCTGGAACTCGTGCTGCCGAAGCGAAGGTTGGAACGAATTGCAGCGTTTACAAACAAGGTCACGGAAGACAGAGCGAGAACGGGCATCGTTAATATCGAGGGCTCGGCACCCTGCGTGGATGGACCTCCCTGCATCTCTCCCGACACCTTGCCAGGGGAAGCCCCCCCGGGGTCTGGGTGAGGGTCTCCGCAGCACCCGTGCCCACCCAGAGGAGCACCGGGCAGAGCCACTGCCTGCAGGCAGGGGCCGGCACGGCTGGGCCCGGGGAACGCGCTGCTGCAGAGCAGCTCCTTGCACTCAAGCCTCTGCCGGAGGTTTCGTACCCGTTCCTCAGAGCCAGGGCACTCTCTGAAGTCAAGGAAATTTCAAAGCATCCTTGAAGCTCGCTGCCATCCTCTCTTCTTACTAATTAACTTTAGCAAAATGCACTGTCAGTCAAGCCCACAAAACACTCCGCGTCGTCAGGCGAAGCCTAATGGGCTCCCATTTGTGTGCGAGCCAACCTGGCCATTAGCAGAGAGCAATTAGCAAGGCGGAGCGCAGGAGACGCACGCACCCTCCTCTCCCTCCCGAAGGCACAGGGCCGGGAGCGGCACAGCGATGCTCCCCGGCCGCGGGCTCTGCTCCCAGGGCAGCGACACTACAAGGGGCACCCCAAACCCAAAGGCAGCGGGGGGCAGAGCCCCAGCAGCGGGGGTGCCCCAGGGACCTGTCACACCGGCACGCCGTGGAGCCCCGGCTTGGCCCAAGTGCCGTTCCGGGGATGGGATGGGATGGAGGCAGGTGGATCTGCAAGGGATCCACCCGGGGCTGTCCCCACGCCAGCGTCTGCCTCTTGGCTCAGGTCCTGCAGACAGCGACACAGCGGAGCTGGGGGCAGCAGCCAGGCTCACCCTGCAGCCCGAGCTGCCGGGAAAATAACACTGGAGCAGCTGCCAGGGTTACCTGGGAACCCTGCGGAGCAAAACTGCCCCCTGAGATGCCGTATTTAGAGCCGCTGCTCCAAGTTAACTGCACATTAAATGACACCGTCTTCCCCGTGTTCTGGAAAACATTGAAGGTTATTGGCACACGGTACCCGCAGCAGGAAAAGGCTCCGTATCGAACAGTTAGTCCAGGATTGGTACTGAATCAATATTCCCCAGGAGCTGGCTGTTTGGTTTCAGTTGTCTTAAAACAGATCGTGCTAAAAATACCTTTCCTGTAGCGTATCTGTAGCTAATGAGGTGGATTGGAGCGGCTGATGGGAACTGGAAGCGGCGCGGGTGGTTTGGGTCTGCAGCCGGTGCGCGGGCAGCTCCTGGGCGCAGGGAGGGCAGAGGGTCCGGCTCCGCCCGGCGCGATGTCCCAGGCAGGAGGCAGCCGAGGCTGCCCCGGGCGGTGGCAGGAGCTAAGGCAGGAGGCACCATGAAAACAGCAGCCATGAGGAGCGTGACATTTGGAGCCAGCAAGGACAGGCGGATCAGGAGATGTCCCCTCCTGCTGGTTCTGCCGCCTCCTCGTCAGACCAGCTCCAGGGCAGGGAAAATGTGGAAAAACAGGAACTGATGTTTTTGGAGCATCAGAGGAGCTCAGCTCTCACACCGCTCTCAGCTGCGCTGAAGACTGACTTGGTCCCTCTGCTCGGCTCCCAAGGGGGACACGAAATGGGACAGATGGAGCTGGACCAGGTGCTCCGGTGTCGCAGCAGCCAAGGGCTCCTGCCAGCGAAGTCTCTGCTCCTGATGGGGAAACCCTTTGTGTTTCCAAGGGGTCTGCGCTCCAGGCTCCCTGCAGAGACCCCACAGCACCACAGCGCTGCCCCGAGTCCCAGCCCTCCGCAGCCAGTGTCCACAGCATCAGCTCTGCCCTTCGCAGCGCGCGGCCGCCAGCAGGACCCTGCTGCCAGCAGGACCCCGCTCTCCTGCTCCCGGCCTCTTGGCAGAGCGACAGGAGCTCCTCGCGCTGCGGGACAGACCTGCTCCACAGTTAATTGCTCCACTTGCAGGGAGGAAAATCAACTCCACGTTTTATACATCAGCAGCCTCTGTGCTTAGGTTTCGGCACATGGGTGAGGTTAAAAAGAAGAGCAGTAATAAAACGAGGGAAGTGCCATTTAATTGTTTTAGCTGAACAGATCTGGAGGCTGCGCTGCTCCGGCGTGCTCGCTCCATCGATCCAGACGCAAAGCCAAGCCCCGGGCAGCACGATGCTCACCCGGCCGCGCTCCCATTGCTGCCCCCGCCTCGCTCCGCAGCGCCCGTCGCCTCTGCCGCTCGCTGTCACAGGCCGTGTCCCTCCTGGTCACGGGGGAGTCCCTTCGCACGGAGGATCCCCGGCTGAGCCACAGCGCAGGGCGGGTGGTCTGAGCTCCACAGTCAGTGCTGCAGTTCCTGCGCTGCTCCTGTCCTTACCTGGACCGCAGGCTGCTCCCAGCTGCGGGCTCTCAGGCGGCGCAGGATGGGCGACCGTGTCAGGAAGGACACTGCTACAGCTGCTCTTCAAAGGGCAGGAGGAACTGGACATGGTGCAGGACAGACTTAGCAGAGGGCAAACAGCTTCAGCGAGCTCCACCCGTGCCTGTCCTGGTTCTGCTGTCACCTACCACTGGTACCGCTGCGAGAGGAGCTGCACGTCGGCAGCCGCGGGTGACCCCGGCGTGAGGCAGGGCGGCAGAGCTGCCTGCGGCTGCTGCCAGACCTTGCTGGGCAGCACCAGAGCTGCCCTGGGCACGGACACCAGGGGCCGGGGCACCAGCCTGATCGACACACGCACGGTCAGCACGCAGCACCCTCACACCATGGGCATGGCTCACGCCTGCCCAGCAGCAGACAACGCAGGCCCCCCACGTCACGGTGCCTCCTGAGCTGCTTGGCAGTCAGCAGGCACTGCCCTGCTGTGCAACTTGGGACACCTCTGCTGGGAATCCACTGCCGAGACGGAGGGACAGGCCAGGCAGGCTGCCCTGCCTCCCAGCACCCAGCACCACGCTCCGACCACTGACCGCACCGCGCGTCCTTTCCCTGGCTGCGAGCTCACAGGCACCTGCGGCCAGGACGAGCCCTCCTCTGCCTGCCGAGGCCGATGCCCAGCGTAAGCATCACCCGAGAGCAGCTCGGGGCTCCTGCAGCGCTGTGCGACGGCGCAGCACCAACCACCAGCACCAGACTGGGCACCGCCAGGAGCCGGGGGTGAATTCCCTGCAGCACCGAGCGCGGTGCCACCGGCCAGAGATGAGCCCAGGGATGCTGTGAGCCGCTCCCAGGCAGCAGCCCCTCCAAGAGCGCCCCTGAGCTCCTCACAAGAATTAAAATCCCACCATCTCCTGCTGGCGACACACTCACTGTCCTCTGCAAATGATGAGCGATCTCGGCAGACCCGCACTTAGCCAAGTTCAGAGACACGATGGTGGAGGAAAGGGACTGCCCTTCTCCCAGAGCCGGGACAAACCCGAAACAGAAGGGCTGAGCTCCCGAGCTGGGAGCTGCCCGGGGACCGGCCCCTCGCTCCTGTTCCGAGGACCCTTCCCGGGGGAGGCGATGCCGCGGACGGGACGGGAAACCTGCCCCGGCCCGGCTCCAGAGCCTGTTCCCGGCGGAGCTGCGGCTGCAGCAGCCCCGGGGCCGCAGGGACCGGCCCGACGGAGAGTCCGGGGAAGGGGCAGAGCCCGGGGAAGGGGCAGCGCCGAGTCCGCCACCGACAGCACCGGGACTGGGGGTGCAGAGGGCAGGAGGGGCCGGAGGGACCGCGCCAGGGGGTGCCCGGTGGGACGGGGGTGCCGGGGGTGCCCGTTCGGGGGGTGCCCGTTCGCACGGGGGGTGCTCTCACCTGTACCACTCGAGCCCGCGGTCGTAGTTCCTGTCGAAGAAGTGCGGCTCGGTGCCCAGGGCGCGCACGTCGGGGTGCACTCGGATGAACTCCAGCACGGCGCGGGTGCCGCCCTTCTTGACGCCCACCACGATGGCCTGGGGCAGCCGCTTGGTGCCGGGGCGCCCCGCTCCCGGGGGGCTGCCGGCCGGGGGGGCGCCGGG
>WEIS01001030.1:2137-18296 GCA_013389965.1 Todus mexicanus | reverse complement strand
CATGTATTTGCAAAATTATCTTTGAATAAAAGGTATGTTGCTCATAAGACCTATGTACATTTCAGGGGCAGCCATGCCTTCATTTTCTTATTTAATGGTCTTATTTTGATGTTCCTATGTGACAGTAATCTTACAGAAACATACTAGGTTGAAGAGGTTGTTAGAATTCTCTCCTCTTAGAACAAACAGTGTTTGGTACATTTAAAACATTGAGCTGTGAACTAGAATAAATGCTATTTGCCGTGCAGGCAACACCATCATTGCGAGGTGAGAAAAACTTCCTTTGTCTTCTCTATTTATGCCAGAAGTGGGACTAACAGCAGTAATAGCAGCAGGCCTACTCATAATACTGGAAATTTGATAAAATTTGGTGGCAGAAAGTGAGTATAACACATAGCTGAGTTCAGACAACTAATACTAACTTTCTAACTCACTCTTCAGCATTCTTCCTCACTTCTGAGACTGTATTTTGTAGATTATATATTGTAGAATCCAACAAGAAAAGAAAAAAGTTCCCAACTGTGACTGCTACTCTTTTCCTTGTAAGCCTCCAATTTATCTCTTTTTCTGTTTTAGGCACAGCAAAGAAGAAATGTCCTCCGTTTTGTTAGTATGTAGAAAGCATATGAACTGGATGTACATTGACATTGGTTTGACTTTCTGAGTGCAACCTGCAGCTAACTGAAGGACAGATACAGGGATGGTGGAGTCAAACTCTTCTTGGTAGATAGTGCAGCAGCCACATGTAATAGAATGGGGGGTTCAGGACTAAGACTAAGAAAAAAAAATTCACCAGGAGAGTAGTTCAGTTTTGGAAAAGGTCTTTGAGAGAAGCAAGAAGTCTCTATCCTTGGGATTTTCAAGACTTCACTACACAAAGCTATGACTGAACCAATCTAGTTCTGTCAAAAGTCCTGCCACAAGCAGGAGAAGCAGATGAAGTTGTCATTGATTATGGTTTGAAGTAGGCCATCTTCAAAGATACTTTCCAACCAATGTTTCTTTGATTCTGCAGAATAGTTGAAATTCCACTGCACAACATGCAATACATAAAAGATTTGTTTACTCCTATCAAATGCCCATCTTAGCCTTTCCAGCTCAATCTTTCTATAGGCAGATTTTGAAATTTCAAAAAGCACTGGTATGGATAGTACTTGAATGTTGCAGGCACATATTTGGTCTTGATTATTGTTTGATCTAACCATGTTTAAATCAGTTGTAGCAGATATGCCATCAAACATTTTTGATGTTTTGGTGAGATATTAATTTCCACCTAATTTTAGACTGAAAGCGTTAGACTTCCATGTCTAAGACAGTCAGAGCCATATGTTAATCAGTCAAAAGAGCAGCTTGTGAGGATATGCTGGCTTTCCTAAGATAGTTGTCTAAGATAAGGCACATGAATCACCTGGAAATGCTGATTTCTCCTCATTATAGAGTTTCCAAGATGACTCAGACATAAAGCTTTTAAATGCCTAAACTAGGGCACATGAACACTGCATTTGACACTGTCTGATTAAAAATACTTTTATTTTATACAACAAAGCATTAGGGGAAATCAAGCAAGCTTATGGCTTAGCATCTTAATTCAAACATTCATAACCTCAATATTATGTTCTATGATGTCTGATGCCAGTGCATTACTTTTAAATGCATCAGAAAGGGGCTTTAAATTATTACTATGTTTGGTGGTACAAACACTTCAAATCATTTCAGCTGCTTTGATCCAGGTTGAGGAAAACGAGATTCTAACAGAAATTCTATGGAAAAAATAGAAGGGGAAAATTTAATGGCTTAAGCTGACACTACACTATGTATTATAATAACAAGAGTGAAAAAGAGTAATGCTGATTACAACTCTGTTTTGGGATAAACCGTCTTGCACGTTTCTTTGGCTAAATCCAAGTGAAACTTTCCCTTGATCAATTATTCAACAGTTTTCATGAAAGGAAATATTCTTTACTTATTCTTATTTAACTGCAATGTAAGTAACCTTGATCTTCAAAGCTATCATTTGATGACTTGGTCAGAGGCATGACAATGCGTTTCAACTCTTAATGATGTCAACATAAGCAGTTTAATCTTAATATTTTTATTTTTGTTATGCCCAATAGACCTCTGAGATACAAAAGATGACATTATAATATCTAGACTGAAGCATACATCATAGAGGCAATGTTAGTTTATATGAGAAATGGTGAACATTTGATCTTCATGAAGACAACAACTTGACAGGTTAAGAAGAATTTTGAAAATAAGAGTCATCCAGCTATTTATGCTGTGCCCTAATAAATCCTTTCACTGCACTAAAATCAATCACTTGCTTTAAATCATTGATCTGCATCTTAATACTCAAGTGATGCACATCTATAATACAACTATAGAATAGTCAGTCTTGGTCTAGTTGTTTCCACCTTACAATTGGAAAATGAGTTTAAATACTACCTACTATTTCCTGTGAGGTTAAAGGTAACTTTGCTGTGGTAGTGAGGGCATAACTGAAGGGAAATAAATTTACAGATATTCTTCTTTGGTCAGTATTGAAATGACTTATTCAATTCTACAAGGTCAGTCTTTAGTTATTATTCTATGTCTATTATACCAGTCCATTGGAAGTTTTCAGGGATCTTCAGGATTATAAATCCAAACCTGAATCTAAGAATGTATAGGCCCTGCTGCCTAATGAGGTCTGTTTTCAGAGTGTGAGCACAGGTTTTAGTCCCATTAAGAAAATTTTATTGCAGATCTCAGAGTATTGTACTGGCATATCTCATATAGACATTTGGCATATATACGCAAGTGTTGCAAAGTAGGCAGCTGACAGAGCAAAAGCACCAGAAGAAGGCAGTTTGTTTTGATTTGCTATATCATAGCCATCTGTGGAGTGAGGTACTACTAATAGAAGAGATACAACTAAAGCTATTTCAAGAATCTTGCAGCAACTACTGTAGAAGTATAAACCTGCAAGACACAGCTATTACTGTTTATTGATCCCTTAAAGAAAGATTTATTCCCAGTGCTTCTGAATTGAGCTTCTGATTAATACAAAATGCCTTGGTCACATTTGCTGAACATTGTCTCATTTCCTTTGAAGAGTTTGGCTCTTACAGTTTTGGCATGTGGGACCATAATCATAGATTCAGGGGTAATGGATTTATTATTATATAGACTGTGTTATGTTGTTGTTGTTGTTATGGTTTTATGTATATTATTGAGTTGTTATTAATTAGCTTTATTGTTGTGTGCAGAATCCTATCTAGGTGAGCAGATCATTCTAAGAGGGACAGCAGGGGATGCTCATAAGCAAAAGATAGATCCCGGTAGTTTCAGTGTCATAAAAAACCCAAGAAGCAGAACTTTCTCTACTGATTCATTCAGGAACATAAACTAGATTTTTGATAAAGAGAGCAGGAAAATAAAAATAAACCTAATGTGTCTGATATTTTTGGGATAAAGACTTCTGTTGAAGTCTACAGTATTTTTGAGATGGGGTCAGCGCTGCACTGCACTGAGCAGTGCAGAAGGGTACGCAAAAGTATAGGCCGACAGCTCTGAGAAAGTCTGAAAAGCTCCATCATTACCTTCTGAGTCAGAAAAGAACATTAAGCTTTTTTAAGATTGGATGGGATAAAATAAGAGGAAAACTAATCAGACTAGGAGCCTAAAAGAAGTGGCAATTGGCTAAATAGTGCTCTTCAGACAAGGAATGGTGAACAGAACAAAACAGGACTAGCAGCTTTTTTGAGAAGTGGAATAACCCGTGAGTCTAAAGGATAGGGCAGGTGGGGCACAAGAAGGACAATTTCACCCAAGAGTCTCAAACCCTTTTCTTCATAAGGAGGAGACTGTTTCTGAACATCTTCTCATAAAGGAAAGGGAGAAACCAAGGTCTGCTGCAAGAAAGAGATTTAATATAGGTCCATGAAAAAAACCTATCTCATTTCCCATAGGAAAAAGAAAGTAAACAAGAACCGTACCATCCTAAATAAAGAAAACAAGGTTAGTGTATCTTTGTTTGATCAATTCAATCATACTAACACAGAATTCAATAGGAATGGCATTATTGTTTTCATTCTCTGTCTTGCCCAAATAAAAAGGTGCCGTATTCCTTAACTGCAGCCTTTGTTAGGATATATACCCACCCTTGTTATAAGATGTAGTTATATACACAGAGAAAGGTTAATGCACAGATTTTAGCAAGTGAGAACATTTTCCCTTCCTCCCTTGCAGCTAACAAAGATTTCCTTTAAGAAACTCACTCAGCCTCCAAGCTTGTGACTGCGAAGTTCCAATCTATTTCTAGTGATCTTACCCCATACTCTAAATTAAAAATGTCAAGGATTTTCATTGAGAACTGTTTAGTGGAGGTCACTTGGAAGGACTGTTTTTGCCTTATCTTACTACTTAGTATTATTTTAGCAAATAATTGGTACACTCAGGAGGGAAAAGAGATGTGTCTTTTGTGGCCTGTCTGGATGATTGACTAGTAAATGTTGTTGAAATGCACTGTGTTAACTTCATGAGTAAACTGAGCAAATGTAAATTGTCAAGTCAGTTAACATCTCTTGTTTCCATAGCTCTGACTTCTAGCCATGCCAAACACTGTCACGGTATTGCCTGAGCTGTACCTTCACCTTTCCAATGAAAAAGGACTACATATGTAATTAGCGGTCAATGGCTCGAAGTCCAAATGGAGATCAGTGACAAGTGGTGTCCTTCAGGGATCTGTACTGGGATCTGTATTAATATTTTTAATGATATAGACAGTGGGATCAAGTGCACCATCAGCAAGTTTGCAGACAACACCAAGTTCAGTGGTGCTGTCAATATACCAGAAGGATGGGATGCCACTCAGATGGACCTGGACAAGCTGGAGAAGTGGATTCAGGTGAACTTGATGAGGTTCAGCAAGACTAAATGCAGGGTCCTGCATGTGGCTTCGAACAATCCACACTATCAATCCAGGCTTGGGGATGAGGAGATGGAGAATAGCCCTGTGGAAAAGGACTTGGGGGTGCTGGTGGATGAGAAACACGGCGTGAGCAGACAGCATGTGCTTGCAGCCCAGAAGGCTGATGGTATCCTGGGCTGCACCACAAGAAGAGTAGCCAGCAGATCGAGAGAGGTGATTCTGCCACTCTACAGTGCTCTGGTGCGATCTCACCTGAAATAACGTATCCGACTCTGGAGCCCTCGGCACAGGAAGGACATGGACCTGAATCAAGCAGGTGCAGGGGAGGGCCATGAAAATGATCAGGGGGCTGGAATACTTCTCCTATGAAGACAGGATTATGGTTGTTCAGCCTGGAGTAAAGAAGACTTTGGGGAGACCTAACAGCAACCAGTACCTGAAGGGAGCTTACAAGAAGGCTGGGGAAGGCCTGTTTACAAAGGCCTGTCTGTAGTAGAAAGATGAGGGGCAATGGTTTTAAATTAGAAAAAGGTACATTTAGATTGGATGTTAGGAAAAAGTTCCTTACCATGAGGGTAGTGGAACACTGAAATAGGTTGCCAAGGGAGGTAGCTGAGGCCCCATCCCTGGAGACATTCAAGGTGAGGCTCAACAAGGCTCTGTGTAACCTGCTCTAGTTGAAGATTTCCCTGCTTCCTGCCAGGGGATTGGAGTAGATGACCTTCAGAGGTCCCTTCCAACCCAAATGGTTGTATGATTCTGTGTTAGTTACGCTTGCTCACCTGCTATGCAGCATGGCCCTGATAAGTGAGAGAGGTATTCCTGATGGCAGAACATTGTTGCATCTCTGATGGCATGTGAGTCTCATTTCTACTTAAACTCCTAACTAAAACTGTAAGTTCCTGCCTATTTGCAAAGTGAAAGCGAAAATGAGGAACCAGCACACAAGTGTCCCATCACACTGGCAACTCACTGTACTCTCAGAAAAAGACCTTGCTTTAGAGAAAGGATGGACAACAGGTGTTTCTTCTTTGGAATTAACTTAACTTTCAGGATAATCAAAGCTTTATTTCTCTAACAATATCGAAGGAAGCACATTCCTAGAAATTCTGGGAAATTTTGTGCTTTCTGGTATGGTGATTAGTCAGTATTTTCCTGAGTGTGAGTTAGTGTCCTGAAAGGATACTTTTAGCATCAGTGTGTTCAAGGAAGTTGTACCATGTCGTTGGTATAGAATTCTCATAAGAACTTGAAATCAGAAATTTAATCATAAGTATTTGAAAACATATTTGATCAGCAGTGTCTGCGTCCTGAAAACATACACAAAAAAGAGCCAACTCAGAACATATGAAAATTTTACTGTGGTTTACATTTACCTTAATATCTGTGTTACTGGTTTATGTCAATCTATTTTTGTGTTAAAAATCTTATTTACCTTCCTCCAAAGAAGTTATTTAATTTCATCTAACAAGTTACCTCCTTGGAGGGAAGCTTTTGAAAGAGTTCCCTTGAGAAAATTAATAATCAGCCTGGAGCGAAACTCAAGAGTCATGTTAAAATAAAACAGGTTAGGCAATAAATAGAGAAAATAATAGAATATAGATTTCACAGTTTAAGGATCATCTCTTTAATTAGGAAGACTTAGCACTGTTAGATAATGGGCAGCAAAGAGAAAGTGAACAAACCACATATTACTCAGAAGTAGCCTATAAATCTGTACAGCCAAGCTGTTTGACTGATTAATTTCTTCCCCAGCACTCTGTGTTATACTAAGCAACTAACAGACTTCCTGCAAATTACAAGTGGTCTTGGAAACTTCTTTTAATGTTGTTCTATACTTATACTTTTTTGTGACTTTGTAGATATCTTCTGAAAAATTGACTGTATAACACGTGCACACTAATTGTTACCAGAAACAGGAGGGTAGTTAAATTGTTCACATTCTGGGCTACTGTAATTGCAAATGACTCGGCATTTCAGAACCATCGGATTTATCTAGCACCTAGAGGAAAATGTAAATACTTTAAGACCATGTATAAGCAGGATGTTAAAACAAAACCCCCCAGTTCTACTGTTTAGTATAGATGTGTAAATATGGAAAAATATTTACTTTGTTTTAAATGACTCAATCTTTTTCAGACAATCAGTGCCGGAATGCAGCTGTCACAAAAATCCCTCTCCTTATTATGTCTGTTGTTACCTGTAAGTTTGGCTTATTTCAGCATAGTCACATTGCATTACTTATATGACTAAAAGGGACAGTACTTCATGAAATGTGTGGCTAAACATACACTTTGCATAACCCTTCCATGAATTTTTGAACATTTCAGGGAAAATAGATTTGCTGTGATCATGAAAATAAATCTGAAAAGCCTAGCAATACCACCAGATTCAAATTCACATTAATTTTGAATGAATATTCTTGCTACATATTCCCTGTGCTTCAGACACTAATCTCATCAACATGTACAAAAGCTGTTCACATGAGTAGGGATTCCAGTTACAGAAGGTGTGAAGCACATGTATGCTCCGTTGTGCTCATTTGGTTTTGCATGTTAACCTTTCTGGTTGTGATAGCTATTGCCGTTGTTTGTCTTGTTTAAATGGCCCAAATGCTGCACATCATTGTTGCTTAATAATTGCCATTAACACACAACTAATTCACCTTCCCAGTCCTCTTCAGCTTCTTCTCTGGCACATTTTCTGCTGTAGACTTGCTCCTCTTTGACAGTTATGGCTCAACTGTGAACTGCTGTGACCGAATAATTATACACTAATTTACAATTTAGATGTTGTAGAGGAGCAATTAAAGACTTTTTAAAAAATCTGTGAAACAAAATGAATTTTTATTTCATGCTGTATAGTGCAAAGTTTCCATTAGATGTTGCTATATCTAGTTTTATTTCCTTATGAAGTTTTATTTTTTTTTTAAAAAAAAACCCCACTAAGTATCTCTGTAGCAGGTTTTTAATATGACACGAATAGACACTAATGGTATGAAGTGGTGTCAAATAAGGAAACTGTTTTATTTTCAGAGCAAAACTGGGATTCTCACAAGTCCTTTATATTCTTCTGGAGTAGGTGGAAGATACTTAAAAACTGATAATGTACACCGATCTGCATATGAAAAAAGTTTACAGCTCTCTACAACATGTTCAGAAGGAAAGACTGATGAAGGATTGCTTTTTTCTAGTCCTGAATAGCAATATAGGTAGGAGATCTATGAGAGAAAGAGAATATGTTACCTGAGGGAAAGTGACAAACTTGAGCATCTCCAGTAGAGTTAAAAAAATCTTTGGAAGAAATTAGTCGTTATTCCTGATAAGTGCTATGGTTAATGTGTATGACTAAATATAGCCTCTCACCTTCTCTCTAAGAAAACAAAGCCTGAAAACAAATAAAACACCAAACAAACAAATAGGTCAAAGTAATTGTGGGATCAGGGAGCAAAACTCAAATCTACTTTAATTGCATGGTATTATATTTAACTGCAATAGCAACAGAACACAGCTGTACTGAAGGGAAGCAAGTCGTTTTGGGATGCCGCATCTGTGTGTATTTTTAGGCAGTGAGGTCATTGGAGTCATTCTCAAACACTGTATACATTGAGTTGTACTGTACATCATTTATTTATTACTAACTTCAGAGTTAACTAAGTCGTTGAACAACCTTGTACCACAGATCTCATAAAGGGAGAGATATATTTACAGGGGCCACTAAGCTTAAAAGAATAGCAACGCACACTAAGTATATGGTGAATGATGATCACTGAGGGGAAACATGATGAGGGTAGGGTGTTTACACTCTTCTAGCATCATTAATTTAATTTGAAGCTTGGGTCTGAAAGGCAGATTCAAATGAGCATATAGGACTTTGCAAAAAGTTCCCTTGGAGCCTGAATCTACTGAGAACAATGAAGAAGGCTGAAATGCTGAACATTAAACAGCTTGGAGATTTGAGCTGATATAACCCACTGTCATTGAGCTATACCCTGGCCCACCCCTTCCATTAAGTGTCTGGAAAGACCATTGCTTTATAACAGTGCTTTAGGAGAAATTAAGGATGTGCTGTACCATATGAATAGGAAACTCAGGGGCCAGGAGTGTCACCACCCTATTTTAGAAGCACTGCATGAGAATATACGAGTGTATTAGTCCGTGAATTCAACTACTGGACTTCCCTGGGCATATCCTCTAAAGCTGATGAAGGGGTACCTACATGTTCCATATCAGTTACACACTGGACAGTACGTGTATGAACAGGAGTGAAGTGTTTGTAGGAAAAAAGGAGTACGACAGGGGAAAAAAAAATGTCTATAGTATAGCACCTAGATGTTCAAGTGAATGAAATGGTCAGTTAACAGCTTCTGTGGACAGTAAGGATCCAACAATTCATTCAGCTCTATAATAATCCATGCGGATAATTCCATGTCTCTGGACATTATTAGATGCATTACCTCAACTGCTAGTGTATGACACAAAGGTAATTTATATACCAGCACTTTTATAACAAGAACTTAGACTGCTAGCATTTCATTTTCCTGCTCTGTGAAAGAAAGAAAGACAAATCTTGACAGTTTTGACTGATGAGTTAAATAACTGTAATGAATCAAAGTATATTTCTAGCTGCCAGATATAATGGGCTAACTATAATGTTACTGAACACAACTATTTTTGTAAAATACCACCAAATGAAGGAACTGGAACCTCTCTTTTTAACTGTTTGGGCTTATCACGGCTTTGTTGCCCCCAACACAAGGAAGGCATTGAACTGTTGGAACAGGTCCAGAGGAGGCCACGAGGATGACTGGAGGGCTGGAGCATCTCTTTTATAAAGGACAGGCTGAGGCAGTTGGGACTTTTCAGCCTGGAGAAGAGGAGGCTCCATAGAGACCTTATAGCACCCTTCCAGTATCTGAAGGGGGCCTGCAAGAAAGCTGGGCAGGGACTGTTTGCAAGGGCTTGTAGTGATAGGTCAAGGGGTAATGGTTTCAAGCTGGAAGAGGGTAGGTTTAGACTAGATGTCTGGAAGAAATTCTTCACAGTAAGGGTGGTGAGACACTGGCACAGGTTGTCCAGGGAGGCTGTGCATGCCTTATCTCTGGAAGTGTTCAAGGCCAGGCTGGATGGGGCCTCGAGCAACCTGGTCCTGTGGGAGATGTCCCTGCTCATGGCAGGGGGTTGGAACTAGATGATCTTTAAGGTCCCTTCCAACCCAAACTGTTCTATGAAACTATGAATCATTATGAAGAAAGAGAAGCCTAGTATGTTTATATTCACATCGCTCTTTGCATCTTGACTTGTTCCTCTGTGTGTATATAGATGTTTTTTGAATAGCCATGCAAATATTAATTCAAGAGAAGGCATCTACATTCCTGCTGAGCTCATTTGGAAGTACCAGCTAAACAATTTTCAGTTTTGAACAGTGCGTTGTTATGAAATTAAGCTGGGTTTGTAATAGGTGAGAATAAAATATTCATAAAGATAAGCACATGTTTAGTATGACATTGTTTTTAGTGTTTAATTTTTCCTGAAAAAAAGAGAAAAGAATTTAATTTTATATCAAATTGAATGTGCTTTTTCTGGTTTTATTGACTAATTTTGTTTGGTGCCTGAACCAAATAAGTTGTTATTAATATATTGCTGCTTCAGTTGTTTTAATTTCATTTTGTATTGTACAAGGTGAAGAGAGAACAGCATCCTGATCCATATTGCCTTTAGGCTAGAGCTGAGGCAGATGTGTAGGTGAATAGTCAGTTCTGAGCCACGGTAACATCTCTGTTGATACACAACTATGGATTAGCATAAATAATCCATTTAACAGCAACAAGAATCAATGCAATATTTTCTTCGCTCACTAGAAGTAATTACTGAATAGTTTGATAGATGAAATGCTGTTATGATTGACAGTTATTCTCTATAAATCCTGTACAAATAAAATGGATGCCATTATCATTATAAGTAGATCTTGACCCCTCTCCTTCTTTCCCTCAAGAGGCCCAGAGTTTCAAGTGATGTTTCATATTCTGGTCTTAAAGATAGCGTGGAATATAGAAGCATCTAATGAGGTACATATATGTGTGGGAGTATAACACATGGCTACAAGTATTCATTATGGTACTCATGAGAAAGGCATTCAAACTCTCCCAGGTTGGGTTGGGTGTCTGTGGAGAGGTGCTGGTGGCAAGGTTGCCAGGCAGGCTTTGTGAGGATAGGCCAGGGCTGCCCTGTGTCGGACATGACTGGTTCCAAACAAACCACCATAGGGCACAGTTGAGCTACACTGGTGGCCCCTGCTGTGACACTGAATTTGAAAAAAGGAAAAAGAGGCCCGACAGAGAAAGTAAGAGTAAGCAAAGAGGAGTGAAAAACAGCAGAGGAGCAGAGGAAACACCAAGGTCAGAGGAGGAGCAGAGGAGGTGCTCCAGGCGTTGCATCGAGGTCCCCTGCAGCCTGTGGAGGAGACTGTGCACAGCAGAGGAAAAGCGTAAGGAGGGAGAGCAGCAGAGCAAGGCCTCTAGTGCTGGCCATAAACTGCATCCTCCACCTCCCTCTGATGTTTGGAGTGGGGAAAGGACTTGAGATTGAAGTTAGGTCTGGAAAAGGGGGGGAGGAAAGGTGTTGGTTTACTATTTGTCCTTTTGTTTCTCCTTACATGAATTAGTAATTACATTTTCATTTTAACTGGCAATAAATTGACTTCCCCAAGCTGAGTCTTTTTTTCCTGTGATGGTAGTTGGTAAGTGTCCCTGTCTTTGACCACAAATGTTCTTCCTATTTTCTTTCCTATTTTCCTTCTGTTCTTCCTATTTTCTCTAACATCCTACTAGGAAGAGAGTGAGTGAATGAGTGAGTGAGTGAGTGAGTGAGTGAGTAGCTGTGTGGGCATTTAGCTGATAGCCAAACCTAACCCACCACAACAATATTATCTAATATACTGTTTAATAGAGTTAACAGAAGATGGAAATAAAAGATAGATAATTTTACATACCCTCAGATGATGGGAATCCCAACCTGAGCAGCACCAGAGAGGATTCTCATTAGGACATGGCATGCAGTGCAGATCCCATCTGTGGAGAGGTTCAGCAACATTTAGAGCTCTAATAGTATTTTCTTAGAAGAAACCAGCTCTTTTTGTCATTTCTACTGTAAGTACAGTGTCATCACTGGTGTCAAGTAAGAGCTGTCTACAAGCTCCTCCTTTACAGTTAGCCTTCTGAGTTTATCCCGTGGCCAAGGGATTTGTGCAACACAGCACAGGCCTGAAGGCACAAATATATGTGCAGGACAGCCCAGCACAGGACAGGTTAACTGTTATGTGGATTAACTCTGCAGCATACCACAGTTTGGATCACTAGTGCTTGTTACTCAAAAAAGGCAGATCTAAATGCAGGTTGTGCTTGGGTGTTGGAATGTGGTAGGTCAGCCTTGGCTGAGAAACACCCAGCCAGACACTCACATGCTCTAGCTGCTTCAGCAGGAAAGGAGGAGAAAATACGATGAGAAAGATCATGGGTTGAGGAAAAGATAGGGAGACTGTTTAATAATTACCATTGTGGGCAAAATTGACTCTAACTGGAGAAAAAGAATTTAATTCCAATTAAAGTACATTTGTGAAGTAAGAAACAAAGTCAAACATTAAACAACACTTTTTTCTCCTCCCTCTCCCAGTCTTAACTTCACTCCCTCACTCCTCTCTCCCCATGAATGATGCAAGAGGGGATGGGGACTGCGAGTTGTCAGTACGCAACAGCTCCTCTCTGTCACTTTTTTTTTTTCTCACACTTTTCCTCTACTCCAGCATGTGTTCCTCGCTGGAGTCGGCTGGAATTGGCTACGTCCAGTCCTGGGCAGCAGCCCCTGGTGTCTTCTCACAGAAGCCACCCTTGCTGCTCCCCTGCTGTCAACACCTGGTTACTGTCAACAGACCTCGAACATGCATTTGAGTATGTTCTTTAGTAGGACTCTGGCTTCTCCTTCACACTGCAACACATTTTTCCTATGCCTGTCTATGGGTGCCTGAGAACAGAGTTGTTTCCAGTAAATGGGATTGCAGCATAGAAGAAAGGCTCTAGCTCAACCTTACCAACATGAAAAGCCACCACACAGATGATTAATTACTATTTTTCTGTTGCTGCTTGTTACTGTAGATTATACTTCATCTCTGAATTTCTCTTTGCACTTGTTGTGCAGGTGTTTTTTTTCTTGATTTGTCAAAAGTCTAGATCAAAATAACTTATGATCCTAGCCCTTTTCCATTCACCACGTCTGCTTGTAACGTTATTGATTTTCTAAGAGAATGTGTGAACTCACATCAGATTGTTCTCTGAAACAAAAAGCTTTTCTCAGTTCACATCATGCACAGACTTAATACACTCTCCAGCAATAAAGTAGATGTTGATTATTGCCCTGCACAGTTGTGGCAGCCTCATTAGTTTCACTGTGTAGCTTGGAGTAGTTTCATGCCAAATTAAAAATACAGGTCATTCAAAGGACTAATGTGAGATCAGTCTGCAGAAATTTGAAGCTCACCTGAATCCAACAATTTATAAACATATAGAACCACTGAATACTCCATCCAAAAGCAAAAATTCACAATGGGTATAATTAGGAGTGTTGTTCTGGTTTTGCTGTTAGGCTGTGGCTGATATGTATGTGATTATGAAAATGAGAAAGATGCTTTTTATTATTTGAATGCTATTTAAATATTGAGTGATTATCCAGGGTTACCCTATGGGAAATGTTAAAACAATTGAAATGACTTATACTTTAAAAAATATTAATTACTGGACAACAAGCCTGATTTGAAGTCCACTGAAGTCAAGGAGTTCTTTTCATTATGTAATACATTAGTGACTTTGGGTGGGATAGTACAAACAGGCACCCTCACTGTGATGAGATTTTCATGGAATAAGATGGGTCCTTCCTATACTCAGAACACATTAGGGCAGTCTTAGAAGTAAGGCATCAAGTGCTAATGAGTCTTGCTTTAGAGAACAAATCCAGTAACGAGGAATGGAGAGCTCTTGGCCTGCTTAGCCTGGTGAAGGCTCTCAGAAGACATGATCCTTCTCTATAGGTAAAACAAAAGTATAAATCAGGTAGGTTGCCACTTATGCATACTGTTGAGGTCTTCTTTCACACAAGTCATATGCCATGGGGACGTGGAGGGAGGAGATGAGCAGAAGGGATATTAAGCTCCATCTTCTCCCACTTTTGCATGAGCGAGTTCCCTCCATGTAAGCACCACAACTTCTTCTTAGCTTGTAAACCTGGCATATGGGATTAGAGAGATGAGAAGCAGCATCCTGGAGACAGGAGCTAATGGAAAGCTAAAGTTCCTATAATCTTCCCTGATAAATCATCACCTGGGTAAACACCAAGGAGGGAGACCATCTGCTTGTGAAAAAAAGAAAAATATTGGCTGTGGAAAATGTGTGAGAACTGGTGAGAAATGTTGAAAATCAGAGCATGGTTGCTAGTAAGCTGAAATGTAAAGTTTCTGAGCACTCTGTTGTTAACACAGTTTTGTGTTTACCTGGTTTAAGGAGAGAAATTAATGAAATTATGAAGAGGATTGTATTGCCTTTATTTACAAAGGCCTGTAGTGAAAAGATGAGGGGCAATGGTTTTAAATTAGAAAAAGGTACATTTAGATTGGATGTTAGGAAAAAGTTCCTTACCATGAGGGTAGTGGAACACTGGAACAGGTTGCCAGGGAGATAGTTGAGGTCCCATCCCTGGAGACATTCAAGTTAAGGCAAGCCCTAGTTGAAGATTTCCCTGCTGTCTGCAGGGGGGTTAGACTAGATGACCTTCAGAGATCATTTCCAACCCAAATGATTCTATGATTCTACGACTTCAATGCAGGGAATTGCTTTCAATTGCCCGAAGTGTCCTTTTCAAGCTTTCACAATCTTTTTCTAAGGAATTTGCCATTAGATGATCCAAGATTGCCAGTTTTCAAAATTATATCCTAGCTCACCTAACTTCACAAGCTATTTTGCATAGCTGTTTACATATTTCTTCTCAGTGTTATACACTTTACTCTTTACCTTCTTTTCTCTGACTGAGTCTCCTTTTTCCTCTGTCATTTATACGAAGAATTTTTTGTAACGTGCATCAAAAGGCCTAAGGAAGCTGTTTGTCTAGTGGTTGTCCACTACTGGAAAGCTCTCTATAGATGTCAAAAAAAGACAGTCAAATAATTGAATAATTGAAACTAGATCATTTTAATTTAACAGTACTTTTAATACAGTGCAGTATTTTTCTGATTGCAGACAATAACACATTTTCAAGAACATCACAAGTCCTCTGTATTTTTGAATGTCTCAGAATGCACATTCTTCCTGTGATTTTGATGCCCTTAAAAGGAAGTGGGTTTTCTCTCCCATTTGAAATCCATGTATAAATAGTCCGCTCTATCAAGCAACTAAAATGCTAGAACACAAAGGATTAATTTACATTTTAATTTGGTCGGATACATAAAGACAACATACCTGCCTTACAATCAAGGAATCTTAATAGAAATAAAGGTAAATTTACATCAAACTCATGATGAATAAATTGTAAACAACAGTTGTAAAGCAGTTAATTAGCAGATTCATAATAAAAGGTTTTAATGGACACTACATTTCTGAAGTTATGTGAAATAGAAAGTACTTACCAGAGGTAATAACTAGTTTAATTTCCTTCCATAAGTGTAACAGCCATTCTTTGCAAATTATTGTGCTTGAGAGCTGTGAACTGAGACCATAGAAAGGAAGTCTCCCTTCAGTTTGGGAAACACGTATATGAAAATGTAATTCTGTCCAGGTGTGACCCCAAATCACTGAGATTAACAGGGATGTCCTCATTGCCTTCAGCTGCAATGGTGCTCTCCACAAATTTATGTAGTGTTTAAATATATTAAAGATACAGCATAATATTAAAAAGTGGTAATAATGATCATAGCCATCACTGTAAAATAGTGGAGTACTGAAATAAAGCAGCATAAGACTCCATAAAAAACCTAAGCATCCAACATTTCAATAATTTTATCATATTCATATACATAATTAGTCCACTTCGATAGCATTGCATGAAGTGTCCACAGTGTCATAAAACATAAGTGTATATTCTTCACTTGTAAGAGAAAGGGGGTGACTCCATAGGTGTTATGTTTTTAACAGGGTTATAGAATCATAGAATCAGAGAATTAACAAGGTTGGAAAAGACCGTAGAGTTCATCAAGTCGAACCTGTAACCT
>WEIS01001029.1:0-62493 GCA_013389965.1 Todus mexicanus | reverse complement strand
GAGGTTGGACTAGATGAGCTCCAAAGGCACCTTCTGTGAAAGGTACAATGGCCCTACCGATCTGTCAGCATTACGAGCAATCCCACAATGAAAGGGTGTGGGAAGCAGAGAGGCTTGAAGACCAAGTGCAGACAGGTTAATACAGAGCAGAGCCATAAAAGCACTGAGCACAAAAACTGTATCGTGACAGGTTCCCTCTCATTCAAACTGCTCAAGGCTCTTTCTGAAATCACCAGCAATATGGATTAGTGTCAGCTGCAAAATTCAAACTGAGCTGGAATTTGCAGATAGAACATGTTGTTAAACCAGCCTGAAGGTGCTAATATAGATGGATATGTTGACAGGCTGGGCAATAAAGTAATGCAATATTTATTTTCAAAGTCCCAAAGAGCAAATGTTAACTGCAGTGGAGCCACATCAGATAATATTTGTGTGTGCAAAATTGAATGCCACCAATCATACAAAAGGAAATGTAAAAATAGAGTTATGTTTACAAAAAAAACCCCCCAAAATGAAAAGAAATCCCTACAGTGGAGTATGGCTGGAAACCCTCAGCATCCATGACAACCCTGCAGGGCAAACTCAAGTCCCTCTGCCACCTGGGCTGTGGGGCATTGTACATACTATAACCTCTCATCTAAGACTTGTCTATCTGGAATCCTTGTAAAGCACAAGACATTTGATTGAAATATTTAAGCTGCTTTCTGTGAAGGTGATTGCTCTGTAAGGAATTGCTCCACATTACAGTAAACTTCTGCTGGTCATTTGTCAAAGGAGCTCTCAGATCATTCAAGGTAAGTTTCTGACCAGGAACAGCCATTCCTAAGTGCTTGGAGTCTTTGCTTGGAAAAACACCAACCCATCCACACCCAGATGCCTCCCTATCAAGATGCCCATAGGAATTATGTCACCCACCCTCTTCAGAGAAGCAGCAGCCAGACCATGATGTGGAACAGGCTGCAGTGTAAACAGCGAGTTGTTCAGAGCCGTACTGAACCCTCTCATCATCACATCTCCACTTGTATGCGGTGCTTTATCCCCTGCTCTCTTGTTGCTGCATGGTTCTGGAACCCTGTATTTAATCACAAAATCCCAGTGACTCAGCTGGCAGGACCCAGCTCAGAGTTTTTGATTAGCTTGTGAGGTGCCCTCTGAGTCCAGCTCCCGTGGTTCTACAGGTTACCTCAAGGCAGCTGCTTTGCTTAAAGATGAATGCAAACCACATCCCCTGAAGGCTTCGACATAAGAAGGAAACAAGAACCCCGGTGTATTCTCTTTGCATGGAAATCCCACACTGGGGGACAAGGGGAAGTGGGTTGACTCAGAATTTTTGCATGTTTGAGGTCGGCAGAGCCGATATTTGTGCGTTGACACACAAGATAATTAAATGCAGGCAGAGTCAGGTGTTTGCTGTAAGCTTCTCCTTCCTCCATTCAAGCCTCCACCTCCTAAAACAGGGGATGACCTTTGATTTGCCAGTGACACCCACATCCTTACATAAAGATAGGAGCTGCTCCTCCCAGGGTGGACAGGGGAGCTATTGCAGCTGCACTGGTTTGGCCACAGCTCCTACCCACATCCCATAACACAATGCCTAGTGACTTCCCTTCAATGGGCCCTGCTCCCCGTGTTACAGAAACCCCCAGATCCTAGAAGAGAGAAGTGAATGCAGAGGAACCAAGCCCAAAAGGTGCAAAATACATGAGGGTAAAAAAACCCCAAAACATTGAGACTCTCAGGATCTGCAAGATGACCAAAGTCCTCACACATCAACATCTCTCTTTAGTCTTTGCAGTGGTCAGTACTGCTTGTCTTGGTCCAGGCACACCCCAGAAGGAGCTGTAGGAAATAGTAAATGGGAGGACCGTAACCAGGCATTAAACCTGATATCATACAGACTCCATTAACCCAAACTGGCAAGTTCCACATTCCAAGCTGAGTCCCTTGGCAAGAGTTGCCAGACAGCCGACTCGAGGCTCCCACTCCATTTGGTGGGACTCTGTCCCAGCCGATAAAGCACATTTACTGCCGCCTCCCTGTTTATGCTGCTGCTTAATTTGCACATGAGCAATGTGTTGAGGTAAAGGCTCCAACTGCTCCCCCTTAGCAGCAGCCAAAGCAGCCTTTGCTGTGGTTGGGAGGAACAGCGGGAGGAGGTGATGGGCTGGGCCAGAGCAGGAGGTGGAAGGCACCAACCCTAAATATTTTTTTCACTCCCACCCACTTATGCTACTACTGGCACGTTTCTTCCTGCAAGCGCTGATCCCTCATGACTCAAGCAACACAAACCAGACCTGGCTCCTCTGCAACATCCACATCAAGGGCTACCTCCTACAAGAAAGTCAAGTCCTTATGTTAAGCCTTTCCAACAACAAACCTCCGTTCTCATCCATTGAGTCCTCAAATTCACCATTGACACCTCTGCTGCCTGCATGGCCAGTGGGATCTTATCAGCTGGAGCAATGCATCTGCAGGGGAGTCAAATTCTGACACCTCCAGGAGGACACATCCTGCTACCCAGCCTGCTTGCGGCAGCAGGTAAGGGCTACGTTACACCCAGCTCAAGAGAGATTGTAAATCTATACCTGGGTGGCTTCCAGGGCTTAGCACACTGTGATGGTGAGCTGCAGAGCAGCCAGTACGGTCTGAATGGAACATAAAAGTCTGGACAGTGATTTTCTTTTTTTCTTCTCATGCTTGCTTCTCCCCACCCTGCCCCTCAGTTTCCCCATCTGTACAAAGTGGCCAATGGTGCTCAGAGCACAAACCAGCCTGCGATGGCGAAGTGTGTCTTGTGGAAAGCTGGAGCACAGCATAGGAGACAATTTAAAAATCGCTCATCATACCCAACGCGTGTGCACAAAAAATGTTTGTGGACTTTTTGTACTGGGGCACTATAAGGTCACACCCTGCCAATGGATCTCCTGTATGCTACACTACTGAGGTGTGGAAAGGATTCATCACCTAGACATGCAAGAGGCTGAGGATTGTTATGATTAATCTTTCTCTGTGATGTGGAATCACTAAGGGACTACAGCCTTTGGCCAGACTGGCAGGAAGCCAGATACTGGATAAACACAGACCCAAAGGACCAATTCTGTCTCAAGGCATTTATAATCCAAGATGCTCAACAGGAGTCACATGCAGCAGTGGAGAATCCAAGGGGAAGGTGGAGTAGTTACATGTTAAATTGGAAAATATTATGGGCTATTGCCAAATGAACTTTGCATATTAGAGTGAAGAATTTGGGGGTGATAAAGTTAATGACAGTTTGTTATGCCTGTGTAGGATGGATCCAGCATCCTTCCCAAGCTGGGGCTACGCATTCAAGGATTCCCAGGGTACTCAGAATAGCTCTAGTTCACCCTTCAGTAAACTCTGGTTAACATCTACCTCTTGCAGAACATGCTCAGCCAGGCGATCTGCCCTCCCACCACCCCAGCCAGCCCTGAGATAAGCGCAGAGCCATCCTTCCCACCCAGGAGGCTGCTGATACAGGACATGGACACCCCAGGGGGCAGTTTTGCAACTACACACATTTAACAGCTATCTGCTTCCCACCAGCCCCAGGGCACTGAAAATACAGAGCCATCCCCTGAACAGTGGAGTAGAGCAAATTGATCTTCTCTTAGCCCACGTGCTGAAGCAGATGGACAAAGATGTGTCCTATATGCCCCTGCCAGCTCCTGTTCACACCAGCAGCATGTGTGCCATACTGGGTAACCAGGCAGCTACTTACCAGAAATAAATATGTACAGCAGTGAAATTGTACAGATGGAAAACTCCTATTTCATCTACAGCATCATCTGGGGTTGTTCCAGCATTAGACACACCACAGATTGGTTGTTTTTAGGTTCTTTCTTTTTGGTGTACTCTTTAAAAAAATCCCTTAATTACATCCTAGATTAGACTATGTGCAGGAAGGCTACAGAACAGGAATATCCAAACCACTTCTGCTTTTCCATTGTAGAGGAACTCTCGCAAATCTCTTAGACTATAACCTCCCCCCAGAACCATCGTACTGTTCACCTTTCGTGCCCTCTGTTTGCTTGCAGGCCATTTCAGGTGTTTAGGTACCGATTCCCTCTTTTGCGTGGGGCTTCCCAGGATTGAGCAGGCAAGCTCAAAATTCAGTCAATCACTCCATCACTGATGTAAGCTTTCTAAAATTCCTTACAAGGCAGTGACTCACTAGAATGATTGTTACCTGATGGATAATTTTTGCAGAGAGGGTGGACTGGCTGTCAGGAGACCATTGCTTTGTTCCTGAATGCGCTTGTGACTTGGTATAATTTTTATCTCCCTATCAGCAGGTCACCTTTTACCTGCCTGTTTCTGTCATCTTTGCCTAATTTTCCTTTTCAGATGGGTTAAATCATTTCATATTACCTCCTCTCTAATGGGACTGGGCTGTGGTTCCTGGAAACTGCTCTGCTGCTTTCCCTTTTCAAATGAAAGGTGGAACTGGGAGCACAATTTAACATCCCTCCCTTTAAAATGTCATAAAGACTCTTAATGCTCCTCCTCTGAGAGCTGGGTGCTATGTTCTGTAAAAAACCAGTATCATAAAATAGATACCGCCAGAGGATAAGCTGGTAAAAGTTGTTACTAAAACCAGGGGGATGTGGTTTTGCAATGGCTGGGAAAGGCTGCGTAAGATCACTTGTCCCCAGAGCAAGGGACTGAACCTCTCCCGAGCGGAGATTTTAGCAGTGCTCCAAACATCCTCTGTTCAGAGGAAACCCTGTTCATTAATATCTTACACAACATAAAAGCCTTTTGCTTTGCTTTTGGTGGGGCAGAGAACAAAAGTTACTCCAGTTATATAAGCAGGATTCCAAGATAACTATTTTTTTTCTATAAGGAAATATGTGAGTTCAAGGTTTTTATTTTTAATACAGAAGGAGGCTCGGACTATCTAACAGAATGCAACATGAAAACAGCCACCCTGGGAGACACTAAAGATCCCTCTAACCCAGCATCCTGTCTCCAGTGGTTGCTCACAGCAGATGCCTAAGGGAAAAGTGTGAGGTTGAACAGGCAGCAAAGCTTCCCCAGCATGCTCTCCCCTTCCGTGGCCAAAGGGTTTCCTGAGCCAGAGACACTGTGCTTATGTCTAACCACCCTTGACTGATTTTTTGTTGTTGTTTTTGTTCTGCACCTATATCCCTGCACGACCTGGGCTGATGCAATGTGAGGAGGTAAGAGCATGAATATTGGGCGAGTGCAGGACCACTGCTCTCATCCTTGAGATTCTGCTCAGATCTCTGCTCTGATAAATGCCTCCCTCACACCTGCCCCCCACCTTCTGACATAAGCAAATGTTCAATAACCATAAATTGTCTGAAATTTCCCTTCCCAAGGACCTCCCTCTTCAGCTGCTATCTTCAGCAGGAACTGAAATAGGTCAATATGGAGAAACTAATGAAAATCCCACCCTTCATTAACAGTTGCTTATGACATCGGCTCACCCTGAGTCATGACATAACTCTACCCAGTAACCCACATATTTTACACAGGATATGTGCGCTGCAATCAAAGAAACAATCACCAAGATGTTTACTGCAACCAGACGTTATATAATAGTTGTGGCTAGTCTCACTGGCTACATCGGTCACATTATTTAATACTTCCATGTTGATAACGTAAGAGTAACAGGAAACAAACAAGCAAAAACCCCACAGAAATCCAATCAACAAAAACCTCTTCAAACAAATCTGCACTGATGTTGCTCTTCTACCTCAAAACTTCCTCCCCAATATCTCACCAGAGAACCTGGAGCACTTGCTGGGACCATCTCTGACCAGATTTTAGGCTCGGAGAACCAGACCAGGCTGTCTAGTCAGGGTTTCTAAAATACTCAACTTTTTCAGCTTAAGAAACTGATACAGAAATTTCAAGCTTGGGTTGAGTTCCCAGAGAAACTCCATCATTTGGATGGGATTCCTCTTCTGCCTATGTCTATCTGATATTTAGGAGTTTGGTCCTTCCCAGTAAGTAAACTCCGAAGCAAAGGCGCCTCCAGAGAGTGATTTATCCCATCTTAAGACGGTACCTAAGAGGATGAGGGGAACTGACTTCTGCAGGCTCCTCTCTCCTTTGACTATAGGAGGAATTACACAGCTGCTTTACACCTCGCATTTGGGTGATTAATACTAGGTGAGAAGAGTTTCATTACTGTGTTTTAGATGTGACTGAAGTACTGAGGACTACAGGTCTGCTGCAGGTGACAAGTCTTCAGTTTTGAGATGCTTTTGGAAATAACCCTCTAAATATGTATTAACTATGACTGCAAGGAGGGATTGGAAGCAGCAGAGCAATGTTCCCTTCCCAGTCCTGCCCAGGAGCGGTGTGTATGTTTGAGCAAACTGCATGATCACCCAGTGCCTTGTGTATGTCCTCACGCAGTTGCTGACCTTACTCTCTCCAGCTTGGCCACTGTCAGGGTCGTGAGTCCTCACCAGGAAGGGTTTCTTGTGGAAAGTCCTGCTGCAAACACTGGTGATACTATACAAAAGCTCTGACAGAGCACACAGCATCTCAGAACACGAGGAGGTCTCTTGAGGTCTGCAACTCCACTCAAAGCAGGGATAATTTTGCATTTTGGGGTCTTCTCCAAGTAAGTTTTGAGTACTGATAGCAATTGTACAACCTCTCCATGACCCTGTCCCAGTCTGGCTACCCATGTTTCATAAAACACCTACATCTGCCCGAGAGGGCTCCCCTGCCTTGTAGAGATCTGCATTGGTTATTCTTAGCCACCGTCAGCTCACTGTGTGAGATCGTGTCATATCCTTCTGTATAAAAACCTAGTAAAGACTAGACACATTGTGATTGAAAAGTGCTGGACAGATTAAAAGCTTCACATTCCGTCAAAGCACCCTGTGAAAACACTACCTGCTAATTATGGGTATGCACACAGGCCCACTAAGTTTGTTTTTGCCGTGTTATTACAATGTTGTACCTGGTGGGGTGAGCTGAGAGGTCAGGGCTGCAGATCAGTAAACAGGAACAAAACTGGGAAATCTTGAAGACAACTGTAAAGAGGAGTTTTTCCACTCAAAGTTTGATCTATTATTGTAGTGCATGTTGCATCCTGCAACAGGAAGGTAGAAAAATAACAGGAAGGATTCCAAGGAGAAGAGGACAAACCTGCAGTCAGAGAGAGCTGGGCAAAGAAAGTCTTTGCAAGATCATCAGCTTCGACTGAAAAATGGCTTTCAGCTCACCCTGCATAATGTGATTTGTGTGCTGCTCAGAGCAATCATTAGACGAGGTAGTTATCTGGTTCTGTTATGTATTATGCTACAGGTGCAAGGTCTGGAATCCCACATAATTGCTGCATAGATCTAGATTTAGCTTATCATCATTTTTTACGTTAGCTTCTGAAAGAACAGAAAGAGCTTTGCAGTTGCCCTGTGCTGGGCTGTGAAGCCAGAGTCACCCTGCCAGTGATGCCCTGGTCAGGGGAAGGGTTGTGGGCTGACAAGCCCCAAGAAAGGGATGCACAGCTCACACAGGCAGTGTGGCATCCAAGTGACATGACCAGGCTCCCAGATACAGTAGTTTGAAGAAGAAAATAAGACAAGAAACAGACAAGCAATAACTACTAGCTACCTTCTGAGTACACACAGGGCACCTTCCCCTCAGGAAATTCTCAAGGCTCCCCAGCTCCTGACCCCCTCATATCCAGACACATGCAGAGACTGATGCACACAGGCTAAGGGGTTTGCCTGAGGTCACGTAGAAGGTGGGAGTGGCGTTACCGCACCTACATTACATGAACCCCTCTCCTGGGTATTAGCCACAAAAACATCACCATTGTGTAGCTAGGCTGGCTTGGCAAGGGGAGATGGGTTTTGTTTAGAAGCTTTTAGGAAAGCCATGCCCTTGAGGCTTATTTTGACAAGTACATCCCAGGAGCTATTTTATAACAGCCTGCGCTGGCACTGCTCGCGGCAGCCCGTGCAAGGGGCACACGTACCCGGCACTCAGCCAGGCTCTCCGGACGTGCCCCAGCTTTGCCAGCGCCTCCCCAGAGCAGCTCAGCACCAGCAACCATGCCAAATCCTGCTGGCCACTGCTCGGGGCAGTGTGTCACAGCGTCCTACTAACCACGGCTCACTTGCCCTGGCAGAGTGACCCACACCGGCCTAATCTGTAAATCATTCAGCCTAATGCAATCCCCACCGGGATGGCTGGTAATTAACGTTGCACTAACCACTGTTGGGGTGGGGTACAGGGTGGAACCACTGGACGAACAAATAAAACCAGGACACTGAAACCAGGCTAGCGCCCTTCTAGCAATGGCAGCTCAGCACACAGCAGCCTGCTCCCCCCATCAGCCTCCATGGGCAGCCCGAGATCACAGCCAGGATGGGGTGACTCACGTGAGCTGGGCACGCCGGAGCGCCTGAGGTGCAGGAGAGCTGCCATGGTGCAACACCGAGAGCAGGTAAATGTTGTGGTGCTGCACCTTGGTTGCGTGTTTGCTGCGGGGAGCAGCCTGGGCAGCCAAAAAGGGGGAGCAGAAGAGGTCAATGCGGTGGTCCCACTGCTTGGCTCACTCTCACCTGGTAGGAATGAAACACCCACTGCAGAGCTGAGCTTTGTGCTCTGAGTTCAGGAGACTTCTTGACCGTCTGGCAGCTATGGCGTGGGATCGCTGTCCTCACTCTTCACCCAGGGTCTTCCTAAGGGATTCCCCCTTTTACTCCATATACATGGGAGAAACAAGGCACAAGGCTGGTTATTTTTGTCATTGTTGTATAACCCATCCACCTGTAAGACAATTTTTTTCCCCCCCCTTTTTTTTTTCCCTCTTTTTTTTTTTTTTTTCTTTTAGGAAGGACAGATGAAAACTTCTGGCCATGGGAAGCCAGCGCTATCCTCCCTCAGGAAATCCTGTGATTAGGAGCTGAAATTTCAGATTCATTTACTCCTCTGATTATTTGCTCTGAGGTAACAAGGAATTGGCCTTTATTGCAGGGAGGAGACTTCCCCGAGAATCCAACCAGCTCTGCCACCATGAAATATAAATCACCTGTTACCAGATGTAGGGTCTGAATCCAGCTGGGACTCTCTGTTCTCAGGCTTTCTAGGGGCAGAAGAAACAGAAAGCCCCTGTCTTGCTGGGCTTACAGTTTAGGACAAAAAGACAACAGATGGATGCAGACAGACAGATTGACACCCCAGGACGTACCAGGAGGCTGTAAGAATTACTAGTTGCAGAGCATTAGAAACACCCAGGGAGAGAGATCACATACTGCTAGTTTAAGGATTCAACAACTGAGTAATGGGATCGCCAGTCAAGAGAGGTAGGAGCTGACATCTGAAGCAGGAGAGAGAGTTGAGGGAGGGTGGGGATGTGCCTTAAAAATGAGCTTGAGTAGCCTATGTTCAATGTGGTATATAAAGCAATGCAGGAAGGAATCGGAGGAGATTAGCGAGACCAAAGCAATGGGCTTTGACCCCAGCTCAGGCAGCAGCAGCATTTTCAACCAGCTTTGTGTATTTTCTTCCTCAGATATGGGTTCCTGATGCGTGACACTCCCAGGGAACTTATGCAGTGTGGCAGAGCCAACAGACAACCCACCGGAGACTGAAATTATGTGGTGGCCTCTTCAGTGGCCAACCACTTCATCTTTTCCAGTGTCACTGAGAGTGGGAGAGCCAGGGGCAGAAGGGGCCTGAGCACACCTCAGTGAGGTAAATCCATCACATTTCAGCAATGAACTGCATTGTTGGGACAAAAATCTTCCTGGGGAGCAGAAACACCATCCCAGCCAGACTCATTCCTGATGGGTTGGCAAGACTCTCAGCCTGCTTTTCTTTGTCCCTTCCTCCCCTAGTCCTCTCCTCCCTTCCCACCCTTGCCAAGAGGCCAGCCTGGCTCCTCACCATGCCCTACCTGTACTCTCCATGCTGGAGAGCTGACTCCACGCAGGACCTGCTGTGATGAGCTGAGTGCTCATTTCCATTTTCACAGCAGAAATGACTCTCTCAAAGCAGCACTAAACACAGCAGCAGGTGTGCATTGAACAACTTCAAGTTCGTCTTACGCATACAGGCTTAAGGAGCCTGTTGTTTCCTCTGTAAATAATTAGGGGGAGTTTGCTGAGGTCTCACCAGGCTGCTTGTGGCTGCAGCTCAAACTGTTCCTGCATTTCTACCCCAAAGCACTCAGGGCATGAGGAGCAGAGAGCAGGAAGGCTCAGAGGCATCATTTAGCTCCACAGCATTTGCAAAGATGGAAGTCAGGGCTCCTGTTTCAGTGGCACATTCAGAAAGAGTTTCACCTATGGGAGGAAGGGGGAGGAGACCTATCCTCTCTACCCTCCATAGCCACCAAGCTGGACTTTGAAGGGACAGGGCTGTGACTTGTTGCAATGTACCAGGTACCTGTAGATGGAGGGAGGTTACATATGATGAGCCTGTCAGCAGAGGACCGGCTGCAGTTTGTGTATCTGGACCATGGTTTGCTGGTCAGAGGAACCAGCCCTGCTGCTTGCTAAGGGAGTGGGACAAATGCCCCTCTCACCAGTTTGGGTCATGCTGCTATCACCAACATGAACCCACAGCTCTGCCAACGCCACCCCTCCATGCCACAGTCACCTTAACTCTCTCATTTCCCAAACCCTTGCAGAAGTTGTGGGGAAGGGAGTACTTGACTGTCCAAAGCAACCCCCTCACAGCTCCCTCCTTGGCCAAAATAAAACACCCCCTACCCCCAAAAACCTAAAAAGTCCTTTTCACTTTAAAGAAAACAAAGTTTACCTTTTCCATCCTGCCAAGAAATCAACTCTAAATGAGCTGAGATGCAGCCTGGCTGCCAGTTAAGGCAGTCACCAGATGTCACTTGCAGCAGAATATTGCCTTGGCTCAGGGGTTCTCACATCACCTATCTTAAACACACTCTGCTTTACTGACACCACTGCAGCTTTGTGAGTGGCAGAGTAATGTATGCAGGACCTTGTGTAGGTGCTGGTCTAGAAGCAGTGGTGGTTCATCAGTGCTAGCTCTTCCCCTGCTGCTGCTCCTAGGCAGGACCAGAATCTCCTGAGCAGCTTGTTTCCTTTCAAAAGCCCATTCTTTAGGAGTTCCAAAATGCAGGGGATTGGTGAGAGAGGCCGGGGATGTCAGTTCAATCTTGAGAGCCTGTGAAGAACAGAGATGTCAGAGAAGTTCAGGAGAAAAAATCATGTTAGAAGGGATGTGGTACTGGCACCAAGTTTGTGTTTGTGTGCACCAAACTGAACCCTCTGAATCCAAAACCATTATGGTGCAGGAGACTTCAAGCTTATGCCACAGGGCACACAGTTTCCCAAGTAATTGAGTTTCTCCTGGTTGCAATTTGTCTTCTTGTAAAAGGAAAATTATTTCTAGATTACCCTCAGAATTAGTTATTTTCCTGCTACTGCTCCAGAAATAAAATTTTTGTGAAGCTGCCTGTGCAGCGGCTCCGACAGCCTGGAGCAGAAATCAAAATAAAATATCATCAAGAAGTGTTCTCAGTTCTTTAAAGCACTAATGTTGCTCCCTGGGGAAGAGTATTCATTGTAATGAAAACCATATTGCCTACATTTTTATGGCTGCACAACTCATCTTCTATCAGGTTGACTCACCTCTGATGGCTGTACGATGGGAGAGAGCAGAAATAATAATTTGCCCCCAGAATGAAAATTCGTGCCAGACATTCGCAAAGCAGTTGATGAGGTTTTGTGCTACTGATGAGGATTTGCTTCTGAGATCACGGCCACAGCAGAGAAACGAGGCCCTGAGCAGGTGAGAGAGCTCCACAGCATCTCTGCACAAGCTGTGCTGTTTTACACCTGTTACATTGGGACACCAAGAAGGGCACATGGAGACTTCACGGTCCTTAGTCCACAGGTACTACCACAGATTTCAAGGATTCTTCAGGGAACAGAAGTCCCCATGGGAAACGCCCTCTAGCTCTATTGTGGCACTCTCACAACCTCCTGCCCATACAAATACCTGTTCCTTTAATGAAAAAAGGCAAGAAATCTCCTCGGCTGCAGCTTCCAAAAAGCAGGCTCTGAAAGCTGGTGGTGAAAGGCTGATGCCTGATCCAGCAGCACTTCTAGAGGGCCAGACGTGGACAGCAGTGGTTGAGGTGTGTCATCATATCTTGGACACAAGTTTGATGTGCAGAACCATCAAAACCCGGCACATTGCTTTTTCTCACACCTCCTCCCCTTTCCCATACACTCTCTTCTATAACGTAACGCCAGAAGAATTGGAGGACAGATAAGATGACCCATTTGGAGTTCTCTGAACTCCTTCACCATTCTCATTTTGAAAACCAATCCATATCAGTAACAAGCGGTACTGATGATGCAAGTGACAAGATGCCATTTCAAGCAACCTACACATTTTGCTAGAAAATTTAGCAAATTTCCAAACACAGTCCTGGATGCTCTCGTGCAGCCCTTGACCAAACAGGCAGGGCCTTTCTCTTATTTTGTCTGAAGACTTCAGGGCTATGTGAACATAGGAAAAGCAACACGTTAACAAAACATTACTCCACTCGTGTATCAGGAGCCAGACAATTTGGCTAGCACCTACTCAGGACCATGTCATGCCAAAATAGTCCAAACAGTGGTCCAGTAAGATTTTCCCAAACTCCAACCATCCCACTCCAAGAGCATGAAGATTTCAGTGTCGGCTGGGCTTCCTTGCCACTGCCAAGCAAAATTCTGCACTGAAAACTTCCGCCCAAGCAGGGAACTGCAAATGAGCTATGGGAAGAAGGTGATTTTTGAAGTGGGATGTTGTACCTGTGTCAGGGACAGGCTGTTCCTAGGGCAGACAACTTGTCTGGTCGTCATAGCCAGGCATCCTGTCTCTGTCAGCGGCCCCTAACAGATGCCTAGGAAAGATATATATGCCAGGAAAGCCTGTAGTGACACTTCCCCAGAAATACCAGAGACTTCCTGGACCAAAGATACTATCTCTGTACTTAATAGATCTCAGTGGATTTTTCACTCACCACTGTGTGTAAGACAAATTGTGCAAAATCTTCTGTTGTTCCAAACCCCGATATCTGATATTTTAGGTTAATTTTCCGCAGTACAATGACTGCTGCCTCATTGCTGGCCCAGTGCCACCCCAGATGTGTCAGGTTCTGGAGTCCTATCCTAACTGGTCAGACCTTGCCTGCTTGGCCCTGTGTACAGAAGCTGCTCTGACCACTCACCTTTGCCAGTTCTGCTATAAGCCAACAAGTGACACACCAAAACCTTCATGCAGCCAAGGCCTGCATGGTGCATTTCAGCGGCAAGAGGCGAGACAGTTTCAGGACTCAGGTCCAAGATGACAGTGACTCCTTAGGGCTCCTTCAGTTGTGTTATGAGCCAGGATGGCCATGACCAGCCACTTTACAAGAAAATTTGACTTAAATGTAGAAAGTAGTGAGCAGATGGACCAGGAGAGGTGCTTCTTTGCTCTTTTGTGTTCTCAAATGTGGTAGACTGTGGAAGAGATCCCCTCAAAAGAAGTCAAGGGAGGACCTTAGCTGATAATGTCTTGCACCAGGTGCACAAAGCAGGAGGGAATATACCACAGGTCAGTGCTTCTCAAAACAGTTTTTGCTAAGGCTGTGCACAGTGAATTCTGTGTTACTACATATACCACTGAATACTGAGATTGTTTGTCTATGATGACTGCAAATGAGGTCTCTGACAGTGATACTCATGAAGGTCAAGCACTAAAAACCTACCAATTTTCTACCATTACAGCTGAAAGAGTCAGATTAAGTCACCAATATCTGAAATTATAGATGACACAAATCTGCAGCAGACTATCAAATGTGCAATAATAAATTGATACTTGAGCTGCCTCCTACAATTGATAGCTGCTTAGTCATATCTCCCTTCACCTCCTGTGATTAGCACCACCTCTGTTAACCCTTCCACAACTCCTTTCCCTGGGACATCCCTAACATGGTCTAAAAACATCCAGCTGTGCTCTCAGGAAACTGCAGCAACAGGGGAAAGCATGTCTTGTTGCTGAGCCCACTTGGTGCGCAAGCGTTATTTTTAGACCATCGTGCAAAAGGATGTGGTTCCCTTCAGCCAGAGAATGTCTGAGCCTCTGTGGGACAAGGCTTTGCAGTTCAAAAGGCATAAAATGTGGCATGAGCTACTGCTGTTGCTGTGGCAAACCCCCTGCACAGTGAATGCTGTAGCATGAAGTCACATGTTAGATAAACACCCTGCTACAACACAAACTAATCTAGCTCAGAGCAGCTGTTGTTAGATGGTGGGCATTTTCTTAAATCAAATGTTTTCTTTCCCATATTGCTATGAGGAGACAGAGTATGCTAAGGCAATCTCAAGCTCACCAGAAACTGACTTAGCTGCTCTCTCTGCCACCCTGCATGGCTGGGGGATGTATCACCGTGTGAAACATCTAGACCCAGAAAAACAGGGCTTCAGCTTGTGTGTGTGCAAACAGATTTTCAGAAGAGCTCAAATTCATTTGAGGGACAAAGGGGCTCTTCTCTCACCTACCCAAGCCCGTTTCAGAGCCTTGGCTGAGTGTCTTTGCTCATCACCTCTTTTCTCTACCCTGCAAAGGGAGACCGTTGCTGAAACCAAAGGTTGTTTCCTTTCTTCAGGTCTCGGTGTAATTTTGCAATAGGTTTGTGCTGGAAGGGATAAATCCTGATCTGTCTCCAACAAGAATCTTCACTACAAATAACTGGGATTTTAGTTCAATCCCGAGTAGGGATGCAGGGACTGACAGTGAAACTGGAATGAAGAACGGATGCTTATTGAAGCTCTCTTCCCCTCTCACCCCTTCCTGACTTTCCTAAATAAGGGACAATACTTACTCTGAAACCTGCCACATTATTTTTTGTTGGGGATAAAAATCCCAAAAGACTTTGTCAGCATCAGTGAAGTTTAAGTATTAAGTTTCAACATGCTTGTGGTGATTAATGTGCTCTTAACTTCTAAACTTTTATTGTGCATTGATATATATTTAATGTGATTGATTTCTTGATGTTTCCAGTTATTAAAATAATCTATTTAATTCTATTTTAAATACTTTTTATTTTTCCATAGCAAGCAGATTTAAATTAGATTGCAATTAATTTTTTTGTTTAAAACAAAAGCAGTTGTCAATGGAATGGAATCTGCTTTCTCTTTATCCCCACTCTAAAGCCCCATCAGAAGAAATCAAGGGAGTAAAGCACATTTAGAGTAGCTACCTGCAGAATATAGTCCGGAACATATCCCAGGAAATTGTTACACCTCAGCCTAGGAAATCAAATGTGAATAAGCAACTGAGATGACCTATGAAAACAGGAATCTCCCAATGAAACACATACTGAGCTCTGTCAGCGAAGGATGATTAGCTGGATATTGGATTCAGAGGCTGGCTGATTCCAGTGTTACTGTGAGTGTGTTTCCCAGCAGCTGGCAATCCTCCAGAGTTTTCTGACTTCACGGCAGCTGGTACGGAGCATCACACCACTCTGCTATCTGTGCTCGGTGGCCCCAGGACCCTTCCTTCCCAGAGCAGGACACTGGTGTTTCCTTTCTCCCCTCTCCTGCAGCAACCCACCTGTAAGCTCCCATTTCATTTCAACATGAAGCATTTGGGTTCATGGGAGACATCAAACCCCAACGCGGCCAGCCAGTTCCTTACCTTTAGGACATGTCTTGCTCTTGCTTTGCACATATTAGATGAGACTATCTATAACTCTCCTTGCAAAGATCACTTGGTTTCACAGGCACTGCCTAAAGTCTGGGGACTGGGCAGGAAGGAGCATGCTGTACTGCTATGGAAGGGAAATTCTTTCACAAGGAAAAGTATTGAGCTTAATATCTTACACCCCTTATTCTTCCTTCCCCAAATTCACAAACAGCACTAGCTTCCTGTCACAGCATTACTGGTCTCTCACCAGCTCTTTTCTCCCTCTTCTGAAATACTCCCGTGGTGCCTCTATCCAGCCATCTTATCTTCAATGGCATCCAAAAGTCCTTCCCCTTCCCCTTCCTTTCCAATACCATCTGCTCTCTGGCTTTGTATTTGCTCTGCTTAGCACAGGCTTTTTGAGGATGCCACACAAGACATGACACGTCTTCACAGCACATTAAATCCCCAAGACACCTCAGGTGTCCCAGCTATGCAAGCAGGTGCCTGGGGTAAGGCACCAAGAGCCAAACAGTTCAATCACCCTTGCACGTGTCCATGTGTGTTGCTTTGCATCTTTGCCTTGTATTTTACAAGGGGAAAGGTAATTAGGCTCCTCCTTGCTAATAGTTCCTAAAAAGAAGCCTAAATCACAACCTCAGCCTGTTTCCTTCACACCAGCACAGGCATTAGGTCATCAGCCTTGTCGTGCCAATACATGTTAACTGCCCACAAACCACTACTGAAACAGGTTGGAGAGCCTTAGTAGCTAAATCCTCCTCCAAGTTTTGAACAAGTTTCACAAGACAGTTCAAAGCCTCAGCAGCTGGAGCAGTGATACGATGTCATGTGCTGCAGACGAAGCGCTAATACTTGCCCATAATGGATTTGCTGGGATGTGTTTCGTGTTTCCTCCACCTGTTGCCCCTCTCTTGTGGAGTCCTCCCTTCCCTGGGGATTCATCTTCACAATTTTTGATGTCTGTTTGCAGGGAAGCAGAGCTTGGTTGACCTTCCTCTTTTTCACCTTACCTCGTTGTCTCATCCTGACACAAGAGCTCAGCAGTTCCCAGGGGAGGGATACATGGTCTGAGGAGAAGGAAACAGTCACAGCCTTCTCTAAGGCTGTTAAGCTAACCAGCTAATTAATAGCTTGCTGATTGCACTCTGAAAGAAGTACAGTTAAAGGAGAACACACAGTGTATATCTTCTTTGCCTTAAGAGATGGTTGTAAATGAATTTGCATATTACACAAAGCAGGATTACTTGGCTTAATATGTTACGTAATTATCCGGACCAGATGGTGGGGAGAAATCATAACCAAAATCAAGCTCCTGCTCTGCTGCACAGATGGGATTTTTCTCCCCATACCCACGTATTCAGTCCTGGTCCTGACATTTTTATCTACGTACACGAACTGGTTATATTAAATGACAAGACTTTCCTGCCAAATATATATGACTTCCTAGAAGTTTACACTTGAAAAGAGAGAATAATAAAGATCTGCACTGTATCTAAACAGTCAGCCCTCCAAGTACATGTTCTGAGACAGGCAGGCGGGCAGGAAAGAAAGGATAAATGGTTGGAGCTCAGGAAACCTTGGTTCCCTCTCCTGCTTGGGCCACAAATTTTGCAAGAAACATGGGTTTCTGATCTCAATTTTTCCTCCTAAGAACATAAGAAAGTATCGGGTGCTTTGTCCCAAGTACCCATAAACCACTGAAAACTGTCCTGTATCCTGGATAAGGAAAAATTTCTTTCAGGATGATGGAGAACTGCAACTGGCTGCCCAGAGAGGTTGTGGCATCTCTTTCTCTGAAAATTTTCAAACCCCACCTGGATAGTTTCCTGTGTAACCTGCTCTAGGTAATCCTGCTTTATCAGGGCAATTGGACTAGATGAGATCCAGAGGTCCCTTCCAACATCTACCATTCTGTGATCCTAGGTCCTTAGAATAACTCAGTGAGAGTCTGGTACCTTAAACCATATGAAGACCAAATCAAAAACCAAACAGCCGCACGTAAGTGAGGTGACAAAGCATGCCTATGTTCAAGCAGGGATCTAAATGCAGGGCTGTAGTTAACGCCCAACTTACTTCTAAAATGATCTGTCTGTGCCTCCATGTCCCAAGCTATTGAACGTGGTGAAAAAGACTCTACTCTCTCATGGCCATGAGGCAAACCATGTTCAGATGCTGTATTGATGTATAAAGGGTGAGGACGGGTAGTAGTAACAAGAAACACAATCTAGAAATTAAAATTACTTTCAATAGCAAAATAAGTTATAGTACAAGTAGGGCCAAATCTCTTCAAAGTTCAGTTGCATCAAGGTCTGGATTGCAATGTGGGCTGTGGCAGAAACATTCTGGGGACAGGTCCTTATGGCAACTAGAATGGAAATGAAAATTGAACTTGCTTCCACGTTAGAGCTGAAGGATAGCGGACTACTAGATCATTTAGTCTGATCTCCTGTAAGGTGAAACTTTAAATATGTCACCTGGTGCTTCCTCTCAAGCCTTCTAGCTTCAGACTAAGACACAGGCTCCAAAAAGTCTTGACTAATTGGCTGAAGGAGACCCTGCCAGTGGTCCCAAACATCAGACCACAGATGGGGGGAGGTGAGGCTCACGTCACTGCTCTTGTCACCAGCGGTGGAGGAGGAGACGATTGCCTCCACTTTCCAGAGGAAGTCACACGCTGGGTTTTACAGCCTGGCTCACATCAGCGCTTACGTTGCCTTTGTCACGGCAACAGCAGAGATCTGTCAGACCGGTGTGCGCAGAGGGCTCCCCAACTCAGCATCCCGCGCTGGGGCTGGCGCAGCACCAGTGCTCCGGGAGAATGCACTGGCTGCGTCAGACCCGGTGGTTTCAGAGATAAACCACACACAGCCCTGGCGAGAGCGGGGCGAGGCAGGCTGCACAGTCCTGTGGCAGGAAGGTGGTCTGTATGACATAGCTGATGTCACGATTGACTGAAAGGGGGATAAAGAACTCCCCCTCCCACTGGCTCAGCACCCCCATTGCCAGCTCACTCCCTCCCTCATCTCCAAATCACTTCCTCTGCTGGGGTCAGTGAAGGCAGCAGTGGGGCTGTGCTTTGGAGCTGATCCAGGTTCATGCACACAAAAATCCATCCAAACTCAAACCACAAACTGGGTTTCTTTTTGGTTTTTTAGCAGGGCTATTTTCAACCCTAACGGTACAACAGCGGGTGAAGTGACATGTCACAGAGGAGCTGCTGCAACTGGACGTGGGAAATGCTCTTCCTCCCCTCACCTCTGCTCATCCCTGTCCCCACTCCCACTAGTTCCCATTGTCTCCTTTATGTTGGCTTTGGGACTCATAAGACCTGCTTCGGCTCATTAATCCAGCAGAAAACAATCTGGTTTGACTTGCTAGGTTATTTCTTTCACTGGGACGCTCTGTGAACCCAGGTTAAACTACTCTTTGTAACCTCCTAAAAAAACCCTTCCAGTGATTTCAGTGGTCGAGATCACAGCACAGGCCATCCAAGGCTGCCCTGCATGGAGTGGGGAGAGCACGCAGCAGCAGGTGGGCAGGAGGGAGCAGAGCTTGGGGCAAGGGGAAATGGTGGCAAACAACAGCCTGGACACAACACCAGCTGTGATGATCCCGAACAAGCCTTTGTTTTCTGCAGTAAATATGCTGTATTTCATTTTTAACAACAAAATAAAACCGGACTTTGAAGAGTGCAGATGACATAGAAGAACAATTGATTTCTAAAAAAAAATGACTTAAATTACTGCCCAAATATGTGCATTTAGTTGCTGCATGTGGCTTATCCAGCAAGTCAGTGATTCTCTCACTGTTGGACTCTAGGGACCTTTGCTAACTTTCAAATTTTCACCAAAACCTTCCCTCTTTTTCACTTCTAAGACTGCTGAAGAAGAGAGTCAATGGGGAAAAGGCCTGAAAATCTTAACACTCGGTAGTGGAGTTAAATAATTTGTCAAGACGATCTACCAGGAGACTTGCAATGTTGCGAGGAAAAGGGACCTGCATCCTTCACGGTTCCCAATGCAACAGTAAAATACAGAGCTTTTCAGAAAGATCAAGGACAAAGTTCCTGACTGACAGTTAAATGACAGACCAGGCCCAGCGCTTTTCACTGCTTGCTCCAGTAGCAGAGGGAGCACTGCACACTCACAGCTGAGATTTGTGCCCTGGCTGCTTTACACAGAGGGAGCGCCAACCACCTCAATTTCTCTGCTGCAGCTCTGTTGCCCGTAAATGTCCTGTGCAAGAGCTGGGTCGCTAGAGTGGCCAATTGTCTGATCACCTCTCTGGGTCACTTCTGAATTGGAAAGCTGAATGCATGCAGCTTCTGCAACACATTCACATGGTGGTCACGCCTCTGCTTGCCCCAGCAGAGCACACAGCACATACCTGCACAGGTATGGGAGAGCCTGGATACGTGACCACGCCATGGGGACAGCTACCACACTAGGATGCCGACCAATACACATTTCAGTCTGCTGTAGGTGCTTCCATACATTTGGGTTCTGAAAAAAACCAACAACAAACGAACAACTAAAAAAGTTAAAATTAGCTGTCCAGGCAAAAGCCCTATCTTTCTACAGATCTTGGTGGTTGATTTGTGCTTTGGCCTCTTTTGTACTGTGGAAGTCCATTTGCCCTACTGCCCCAAAACACCATAATGACTTCTTCATTTTAAAGTTGAAACTTCTCTGCACAACCCTGGTGTTAGTTCGATTTAATCTCATCGATAATCATCAAATAATTAAAATCTCTCCCTCCCAATTATACAACACACTGATAAGATGATTAATAATTATTTAACATCTAATTTTCATGTTTGTTGTTGCTGTTGCTGTAATATTTCTGCCTTTTAAAATTCCAGAACTTGGCTTTTAAAGAGTGACTGAGGTTGTGTGGGAGAGAAGTTTGCATCCTTGCCAGGGCCCCAGAGATACGCTTTGTATCTGGACTGTTTAAAATCTCCTTCACCACCACGGCTCCTGTTGAATCTACCATATTTTCTGGTTTCTTATTGTGCAGGACCTTCTTAGGTCCTTGCTTTCTTTTCCTGTTGGAAAACTTTGTTCAGTAGCTTTAATTCAAAGGTCTCATCTTCACTTGAGATATGTGAACTGGGACCAAATTTCCTACATAACCCAGATCAGAAAATTTTCACCAAATGGCTAATAACGAAATGAGATAATATGGGATACAAATTGTTGTGACCTTGAGAAGCTCCTGTTTCCTCTTTATTCTAAACACTAGAAAACAGATTTCCAAGTGCCGGGACAGTGCAGTGGCAGCACTCTTATGCTGCTACTGCAGAGCATGCCTGGAGCGGTGCTGAACACGAGTTTCTGTTCTGAAGGTGCCTTAATGCAAAATAAGAGCATGTTGAGGATCAATATCTAAATGTGCCAGACATCAACAGCAAACACAACTGTCCAGCACCCTGTTTCAATTCTGTACAGCGGTGCCTCGTTGTCAGAGTCATAGCTGATCATCTGACGGCTCGGTGGTGCCTTCTTCATACAAGCAACACCAATTGTATTTGAGCTCAGCGAAGGTCTTTGCTGACCCAACCACTGCCCAGATGTCTTGAAGACACACTGCATCACAGGAAAGCTGCACAAACTCAAAAAACCCCTCTCTAAAACCTGATTGAAAGACATCTAAAAGCTTGGCACAAACACAGAGTCCTCCCAGGAATCCCTTAGGGACAGCAACCCTTGTCAGGATTACATTAAACCACTTACTCAGCTATACTAAACTTCATGGTACAGCACTGTGCTAATCCCCACCCAGGAGATAAACACCTCATCCTATGGGAAAGTCAATATGATGTGAGCACCGCATGTATAATAAAACCTGCAGCTAATAATGCCACCAATGCATTACGAAGTCCTGTTATGGATCAGTCCTACAGCTGCCTCTCATGTAGCTAAGGTGATTGGCTTACATTCGAACAAGCTGCAGTCAGACACCCACAGAAGACCAGCTCAGGAGCTCTCTGGTTTTAAAACAGAACCTCCTCTATCAGTGCATAGCCAGCATTCACAGCAGAGGTCCTGTGCTGCTGTCACTTCTTCGCATGTGACAGACAGAAAAGTCCCAGCTATGATGTCCCAAGCAGGGCTGTCCGGGTGCTGTAGAGATCCAGTCCCTTTTCATCATAGTGGGGATGAGTCATTCTGCTCCCTCAGACAAGCCTGGAAAAAACCTCACCCTTCATTTTATCATTCAAAACATTTTCAGTTTTGCAGAGGAGGGTTTGCTGATAGTTAAGAAATGAGAAGACAACTACTGCTTCGTGATCTTGTAACTAGGGAGCAAACAAGAGCTTGTTAGAAAATGGGAAAGGATTGTGGAGGAGTTGCACATTTCTCACCTAGCTCCTGTGATTTTTTGCATTACAGTTCAGTGGCTTAAACAGGACTTCTACCACAGATACTGTGTTTTCCAGGAAGCCTATCTTCGGGGAATTAAAGCAGTACCTAAGACCCCCAGGAGTTAATAACAAAAGTAGAAGGTTTCCAGCTCACAGGGCTGAAAAATGTGGGCAGTAGGAAGCCTCAAAAATTTAGAAATGTGCCACCTGTCAAAAACAACCCACCCTGAAATCTCAACTTTTTGTTGTTGTTTTCAGAGGGTATAGATAAGGGGAGTTTTATTGCTTGTGCTTTAACCTCCAGGCATGATGTTAGAGCACTAATCAACTTCCTTGCATGCTGCCTTGGGAAAGAAAAACAGATATGATTGCCCCGTGTGGGATAAATTAGCACGTACCTCTAAAGATAATGCTTCCTGGTTCACATATTGCAAGGCCAGGCACAACCATAAAATCCACATAGCCGTTCTGGCCAAGCTGTGGTTGAGGTATATAGGTGATAGCAAACCAGAGAGCCTGTCCAATTCTTGTCATACTAACATCAGCGCTTTGCCTGCACAGGAATCACAGGGCTCTTTCTCAGGCAGTACTAGAATCTCCTCCAGGGAAATCTCATCCAAGTCTGTATCCTGTTCCTTGCAGCATGCTGGGTTTTGCTTTATAGTCCCTCCATCAGTTGAGGGACCAGCACTTTTGTTGTACCCAGTTGGTCTCTTTCACCTGGGCATAAGGCAAGGAAACAAATAAATACATAGCTGATGCTTTGTGGTAGAATTTAGAGTCTCCTTTCTTCCTACTTCTCTCAGCATTTTGTACAGAAAAAAGCTGTCAGAGACAGGCACTGGAATCTGGTCACTCCATACAGCATGTACAGCTCTCTTCTGTCATAATATTGGTACATTTCATCTACTCAGGACCTTCAGAAGAACAGGGTGCCTAAAATATTTGTATTTGGAACAAGACAAATAAAGTAAAAACTCCAGTTGTAGACAGTTCTCTGTCAAGTTCATGATCAGTGTTGGATGCTCTCTTTGCTAGGGAGTTACTCTTCTCTTAAGGGAAATATAAAAGAAGCTTTGAGGCCTCTTAAATAAGCATTTTCTACCCAACTGTTAAGTTGTCTGTGATTTCTCCTAGTGATGACAAAGCCGCACTGGACTGGTTACAAACTCCCTGATAAGGAGAAAATAGTGAAGAGTCACTCTTTGAAAGTAATTAATCTTATCTAAGTCTTTAACTGTAAATGCATGAAATGATAATATGCTAAACTGACGGGTGCTTCATTTGCTGCTGAATACTGGTAATAGGATAGGATTTGTGTCACCTTATTGATCTGTGTTTACACAACACTGCTGAGCTTAAGGAAAGGACCACATTTCCTTTGATAAGGGCTATGCCAACTACCTCCCAATGGCCTGACAACAGGGAGGAAGGGAATGAATTTGCTGCCTTTGATGCAGAGGCTGGAGCTGTGCACAGGTCTCCATTTCACTTAATTCAGAAGATTTGCATCCTCCTCTTTGATACTCTCCTGCAAGAGGGAAAGAGCCCATCTGAGCACAGAAGTCTAGGGTGCTGCCATCTTCTTCTTAGCCCTGACCACATCTAGACATGTTCCTCCAGAAGGTAAAAGTATATAGGGAATTAATTCTTTTTTTTTCCCTCATAATATTAATACTCCTCCAGCTCAGTTTCCCAAATGGACTCACTTTCCAGCCGCGCCAATGCTAGTGCTGGCTCTAAGGAGGGACCAAGACCGCAGCAGCCCTGGCTTCCATCCACGCAAAGATGCTGTGATACTGCATGTCCCATTGCTGTGTCTGTTAAGGTCGTGCCCCTTTCAGGTACCCAGATGCTCCAGGACAGAGATGAGGAGCTATTTAGGAGCAAGAGTCACATTGCCTTGCATGCATGGGTGAGCCAAGCATGCCACGAGCAGCCCGGCAATACAAATCAGAAGCCATCTTTGCCCTGGCCAGCAAACAACGTGGAGAGAGCCAGACAGTCATTACTAACTGAACAGTGCAAGTGTAAGTCCATTCATCCACACACATCCTCTCTCTCTCCTCCCTCTCTCAAGAAAGTAAATGCCACATCTTTTGTATTTCTTTAAATATCCCTTGTTAACATAATGAGGCCATTGACAGTAACCTGAAGTCAGCAGCCTACCACGATTCTGACAATTCAGCAGCATCCTCACTGCTCCGAGGAATTGGAAAACACAAGCAGTGCGGAAAACACAAACATCAATGTGCAAAACAAACACATCTGATGTATCAGAGCAGCAACAAAGAGCCTCCAGAGACTGCAGGGAAAGCACCTATCTGTTGTGGAGAGCAAACTCGGGGGACGTAATGAGCTGGCGAGGCACAGCTAAGCTTCTTGGGATTCAGAAGGTAATTAAAGAAGGCGGAAGTCAGCAGAACAGCATATTACACCGTGACTTTGTTAAAGTCATCAGCACTCACCCCCTACTGAGAAGTCTTCTCTTTCCCTCTCCCCTGCCCCCGACGCATTTTATTACCAAACGCCAGAGTCATCTCACATAAATGGAGAAGTTAGTTTTAAAAACTTTCTCAAAATGCAACTTGGAATCTTAGACTTTCTGTGTGGGAAACTTATAGAGGAAATAAAATCAAATACAAAGAAGGTTAGTCAGACAGTGAAATGAAATTACAGCTGCAAAACTTCATGGATTTTTATGGCTGGGGGAGCCCACAGCAACATTTTGGTCTCCTGGCAGCACAGGCAGCAGCATGAAATCCACCACCATATAGCTAGATCGGTACATATCTGCCACAACCTCTACCGAAACTGGGTCGGATACCTGGTGCCAATACTCTGATCAGAGTTCAAAACAAGAGTTTATTTTAAACATCAATAAAACAAAAACCTCTCTACAGTTGGTTGCCACAAAATATTGTTTGGAAAGGGATATACCTGACACTAAAGAGTATGCAGGGCTAGAGGGTCACTTTCAAGCTAGCATGGTTACGTACTTCCATATCTTAAGGTCCTTGGAGAAGGCATTTTGGTATGAGACCTTGTTCTCTCTCATTTGCGTTTTCATTTTCACTCATAGACAAATACGTTGTGTGTGGCCGAAAATGGTCAAAAAAACATTGCTATGAGAAGGAGTGATGTCACGGCATTTCAGCGCAGGCAGGGTACCCAGGCACTGCAGCAGCGATTTGCCATTACTGCAGTAACCAGAACATTAGGAGACTTTTCCAGAATGACGCAGTATGCAGAACAGCAGGCTTGCCTACGCTGCTTTGCAAGGCCAGCACCACATGGCCCAATATATCATCCCAGACAAGGCCAGACCCTCTTTGCAAGCTTACATTTCCAGAAATGAGGAAAAGATCAAAGCTGTGGGAGTACAGAGAGAATGGCCTCACTCTGTTCTGCTGCATGAGAGCAGGACTTTGGCGGAGAATTAATAGCTGTTATGTCAAGAGCGTAACCTTGTACTGCCTCCACCCCATTCCCAGCCACATTGACCTTCATTACACCTTGACTCTTTCAGCCCATCTGGCTATAAATTAGGGCAGACAGGTTACACCCTTTCCTCCTCCTGTAATGCACATCTCAGCAGTGCTGTTGGCACATACAAGCTTTTGGCCTTTCTGTTTCCCTCCCTAGATAATGAGCCATCTATTAAGGAGGCAGATGCCGTTTTAGCTGGTGATATCTTATGTAATTATGTGGGTGAACAACAGAGACAGATAGAACAAAAGATGGTGGAAACCAAGAAAAGTCCAACAGGCAGAATTTCCAGAGCCTTAAGAGCTGTAATGTCACCAACACTCTTCCCCTTTTGCCCCCACCACCGGAGCATACAAGAAAAGGTTTGCTCCCCACAACTCCCAAGCAGCTCTGTTCCACACTTGAACTTGTTGGACTCATTTTAAATAAGCTTCAAAGTCCAGTCTATCCTGCCAGTGTCAAGTTCTTACATCAACCAGCTTAGGATATCTGGACATCAACCAGTCCAGTCTTAGGCCTGGACTTCCAGAGAAAAATGGTTTTGTCTGAGATTTTTGTGCCTCGTCGTCATCCACTCTTAACTGTTATCCAAATACCTTTCCACTCATTTGATTTCTTTGGTATAATGTCCACCATGTGTCTGCGTGCTGTTCCTTAGCTTGTGGCTATATTCACCTGGGCTTCCATATGCTCTCCAGTTAAAACTGGTGTGACCACAGCTGCCACCCTTACTTAGCTAGGAAATATTGCAGAAGCAGTCTTCTGAACAGGAAAGCAGTAATCCTGGTACCAAACAGGGAACAAATGTGTAAGACCCATAAGAAGCTAAAAACATTCTTCAGACCTCAGGGAAATATAGGTAGAATGAATAGTCACAGATGGCAGCTGGATTTGGGTTCCAAACATCGCTTTGCCTCAGTGCAGAGCTGTGATTTGTCCTAAATGTGGGTGTAAATCCACCCCAAGTCTCACAGGCATGCTAAGTCAGATCTCACAGATCTGCACGCTAAGTTTGGCCCTGGGATGAAAAGTTTTGAGGTAAGTTTTGGGCAAACTGTTACTGATCATACCATTTTGTTATTTTTACTCCAGTTACTCACCCTAAAGCTGACATAAGCTTGGCTCACAGACCTCTCCTGTGGGATCCACTTGTAGCTGCCAGCCCTGCACGCACACACACATTAAATCTTACCTAATGAGTAATTACCAGGGGACTGGAACATTTCATTTGCCTGATAACAGCACACACCTCAGGGAATGAAATAACGTTTCGAGGCTGGATACAAATGCACGTAACACAAGGATGTCGCAGCTTACCCTACGTGACAGTCATTGCAAAGCTCAGGCACAACATGAAGAAACAGGTAGGAGAAAAAGTGCCCTGTGGGGCTAAACTCTGTATATTAACCTGGGAATAGGAAGTTTCCTTCAAAGATTTTATAATTTATAACAACGGTGCATGGGTGCAGTACTGCTATTTTCACATCACAGATTGGAAATGGACGCACAGATGTGAGAAATGATTTGCACAAGACTGCACAAGAACTTGGTGACAGAGCCACAGACCCTTTCTCCTTTGTGTTAGTGTCTTGATGCTTTACCTACATCTTCCCTCCTCCTAGCCGTGTGTGAGCCAAAGGAAGCTCAGGGTGGGGAGCTTTGCTGGCACAGGTGGGAGTGCTAAAGGTCACTCAGACTTTCAGTCAGAAGCTGGAGATCCTGCATGTATGCGCTGGCTCTGGGCTGAGACTACGTTTGAGCCTCCAGCTGCAAGAAAATAGGGCTCTCCTGGAATACTCCAGAGAACTGTTACACTGCCTCCTATTCTGCAGCAAGAGCAGATGCGATCACCTGTCCATTACATAGCCACAGAAAGCCTCGCTGTTCTCCTATTTTTTGTTTCACACTGGTGAAAAACACTCGGCTGATTGTGCTGGTCACTGCCTACCCACATGTCAGAGTAATGAAATCTCTCTTTCACCTCCTCCATCCAATACACATGCACCAGGATGTACTGGGACCAGCTTGAGGGCTGGAGGGACAGTTTGCTTTCCATTGTTCACTCCCACATCAGCCTCTCAAACAAAACTGCAAAGAAAAGGCTGCCAAGCGGACGAGGTCAGGGAGGAAGGCGCACACTTGTCTAACCGGATTTGCAGTGACACCGCGCTTCTAACCCACAGGTCAGCACTTTGCTGCTGGTGCAGGCTTGGTTTCCCTGCTGCCAAATGGACCTAGACTTGCACTGGTAACAGATTTGCCGCCAGTAACATGCTTTAGTCCTTGCTTCTCGTTTCTTGCACGGCTGACTCCTTTGCCTGCCATGTTAGAAGGGAATTTGAGTCCGAAATGTGAAAGAGCATTGTGCAGGAGGCAGAATAATACTGAAGAAATTAGCACAGGATCCTGTAAAATAAGACTACATGGGAAGGAGCATTCAGAAAAAGTGCTGACTTAATACGTTATGGACAACTTTAAATTTGGATGCAATTTAAATAGGTACACAGAATACAGAACTGAGCATGTTTTCCAGTCTCTAAGAGGAATAGTCTATAGATAGACTTCTAAGTCTATTAAAATACTTTTTAAGATCCATGAAAGCATTCAGTAAAGACATCAAATTATATTTATTCCTCAAGCACACCACAAAATGGTTACAGCCTTTCCCTTTTTTTTTCCCCCCTTTGAGAAACAATAGGAAACAAACTGGTTTATCTTACCGTGCCTGCCATAAATACCTTTATGGCAAGGTAATTGCTAAGTGCATTGTGTTGAACAATTTGTTACTTTGTTAGAGGAACATTTGTCATGCCCTTTGGAGATGGCAGAAGAGAATTCTCCCGTGACCTTTGGAAAATGGAATCAGCGGCATTACTCAGAAGCCAAAGTCAAGAAGTTTAAAAACAGACTCAAGAAGGGTTTCCCATGACTCCTGAAAAAGACACAATCTGCACTCCCACCGGATCCAACCTAGCTTATTCCAGCCCTTTTAGACCATTAATGATGTGTGCCTAACTAGCACTCAGGGTGGGTGATTCACTGATGAAAGCACTGCAGGGCTCCCTGTCCTGTGCACAGCCCTGCTCTCGTCATCACAGCAGCACAGAGGACATAACACCGTGGGCTGCCTCTGCTGAGGGAAGATCATGAGCTCGACTGTGCTCTGCAAACAAAGGAAGAGCCATTATCAGACGCTGCCTTGCCAGGCTGCATGAAAAACCGCCTCTGCAAATTGCATAATGCCCCTGGATGTTCCCAGCAGTGCCACGGTAGGCCCACGGGGCTGGCGCTCGGACAGAGAGGAAGCCGGATCTCCTCCCTCCCACCCTCCCTCCCAGCATGGGAAAGCTCAGGAGAATTGTTGTGCAGGCAAAATTTCCCCTTACTTATCTCCTGGGCAAGAGCTGTGCTGCTCTGGAGTGACATCTGATGCACAGAGTTGTGGTCGTGGATCAGAGGGAGCCTGGCATGGCAGCGAGATAACAGCGCAGAGCATTGGGGAGCACCTAGAGAGGGAAAGAGGAGAGATGTCACACTTATTCTCCTTGTGTGTATCACGTCCCCGTCCCTCAGCCTGCGCTCATCTTGTTCACTGAGACAGTGCACCCCAGTTTTGATCGGTCCCTGTGTATTATGATAGGAAACCAAAGGACAGGAAAGTCCTGTAAATACAAAGCCTGGAAGACCCTGTCTCACACTCAGCGTGGAAGAGGTGTAGTTTAACAGCACAGCAAGAAGGCTGATGTGATACTTTGTTCTTTGCTGCTTGTGGGTTGAATAAGTATCTGCACCCACAGCAAGAAGGCATGGGAAAAAAAGTGCAGCTGAAGGAGAGGAAGGAGGCTGCTCGATTGCCTCAGGGGTACTGTCAAAACGCAGCAAGAGGCTGAAATTTCCAAGGAGCACAAAATTCCCATTGGAACAGCAAATGGTGACATTCCCAGCCAATGTTGAGGGGACAAGATTTCACCACAAGCAAATGTGACCGTGATAAACAGCGTGTGTGACCTACTGGGCTTCATTTCACTTGCCTGTGAGTCCGTATGCTTGGAAAGCCACTGCCTCCTCCTCCACCTCCTCCTCCACTGTTGGTTACTGGTGGCACCAGGGATTTACGAGGCAGCAGGGAGAATTTCCTAATATTGGTTGGGTGTAACTTTCCAGAATGACTGATCGTGCTACTAACTGTGGCAAAGGGAAGAGCACAAATGGGCAGGGAAGGGAGAGCGCTTCAAACCCTGGAGATGAGCGATAAGTGATATTAAATAGTTCTACATACGCAAAATAAATGCTTGAAGCTTGCAAGGCTATTGTTACAGACATTGCTGGGTTTATTAGAAAAGGGGAAAGCTATTTAGAAAAGTGAAGCCTAAGTAGAAAAAAAAAGAGATCTATGTAAATAAGACAGAAAGGAACTGGGACTTACCAGAATGAGACTTGCAGGAGAGTTTTAAATTAAAGACTGGGGGTAAGGGAGAGGTATGGAAAACCAGTTTGGCTGAAGATCTCCAAGTCTCTCTGTTAAGAACAAGGGTAGGAGAGAAGACAATGGAGATGAGTGGAAAACAGACGACCAGTCTCTACAGATGAAGTTCCAATTAAGTAAGGTGCACACACACACAAGACACATAAAAATAGGTAGCTAGCCCACAACCACATTTAAAACTTTATGCACAAATGGCATTGATCTGAAAATAAAGGAAGATGAACTAGAATGCCCTTAAATAAGGAAACTTACAACACATGTAGCTGGGAAACTTCATAAGAAAGAACTAATTAGTGAAACACTATTATATCAGGTTTTAAGAGTATAAATGTCAGAATGGTTCATTCCAGGGAGAGAAAGCTCAGTAAGTGACTCAAGTTCTCAGAAGATCTACATAGATAGAATGTACCAAATTAAACATTTACCTTAAAAAGAGAAATCACATAAAAGTGAGGAAATTTCTTGAAATCAGCATCTAAAAACAGTGAAGCACTTGTAGATGATATGATTGTTTAAAGACACTCTACAGCAGGCTCAGCATCAAATAAAAAATACTCAAAGGAAAAGAAAAAGTAAGCCAACATGATCAAACCATGCAAGAGTTCTGAGATGTAAAAATAAATTCTTCAAAATATAGAGAGTTGAGGAAGATGGTAAAGAACACAAAATCTGACAAAGTGGATGCGAAACTACAATAAAGTACAAGAAAATGAAAAGCAACTTGCAAAAGGCACAAATCCGAGTAATAAGCATAGTAAAAGCAGGAGACTGCCAGAGAGTTTGTGACGTCCATGAATGATTCATATGTAACAGAAGCACTCGAGAGAGAACTAACAAATTTCCCAGGGAGAAGTCTGATGAGGGACTTCCAAGACTGGGCACTGCAAAGGAAAAACCCACTAGCTGGAAGCTCAGTTCGTCACAGACCAACAAAGAGACATTATGAAGGAGCTGTGAGAGGGGCTGAGACCTTGGACATTAAAGTAAATATGCTCCTGGGTCTCCTCCTTGCCAGAAAATGGGCATGTACTGGAGGAACCCCAGGATTGTGCCATAAGCATATCTGGGTCCACTGCTGCATGCAGGAGCCAACAAATGTCACCCAGCTGAGCACAGAGCTAGTGCATCAGGTTTGCTCACCATGCCGTGTCTGGGGAGCGTTCAGCAGGCAAGGAGAGGCAACGTGTTGAGGATGTGGATACGACATATCTGAGCTGTATGGTTCAGGAACAAAGCAGGTGGACGTTAGTCAGCCCACTGAGGTAATTCATGTAAGCTGGTAAGGGCTGGTATCCTCTACCTGATATAGAACGGACGCAAAGCAAAACATTCACGCTCCATGCCTCATTGAACTCGTATATATATCAGGGTAATACCCACGTCACGAGCTTGCTTCAAGAATTAATTAATGCAGCCAAAGCTCTGAGATTCTTAGATGCACGCACAAATTATTTAAAAGGCTTTTAAACAGTTCCCTTTCAAATGTGAAACAGACGCAGTTATGTCAAGGTCCTTTCAATTGGACACATGACCAAGATGAAAGTGGGGGTCTGGAGCTGATCATCTTCAAAGTGGGAGCACCTGGGGTGGCTGCTCTGTGTGGGTACCAAGCACTGCACAGGCACTGGAAATTCAAAACATTCCAGCTGGTGATTTGTTGCACCAACCTTTTTTATCTAAGCTAGATCAGGCTGTCAAACAACATGGCACAGACTTCCCGTGATGGACACAGCCATGCTGCAGTCATTTAAAGGAGTGGCACACTAAAGTTGCAGCCTTTTCATTTCTGAGTGTTTCTGCTTATCCAGTAATTAAGAAATTAAACCGCTTTCCCTTTTCCCATAAACATCTACGACAAGCAGTTACATTCAGCCATGTCTCAGCAGGTCAAAGTTCCATGAGCAGGTTTTTTATGATCATTTCTATTTTTTTTAATGGTACCTCTCCAAGACTTGATTTGGAACCACGTTGTGCTATCCAAAGGAGAGAGACACTGTACTTGATCCAGACCCGAGAATAGGATTCTCTGAAACCAAGCACAGTCAGAAACACAAATGGATGACTGTCACAATATCTGACATGCTAATGCTAATAAAACAAAATTAAATTAAGATAATGAGCCATTGACAATTGCCTCTTTCCCTTAAATTTGGTTATTTGGAATTTCCTAGCCACATTTTCCAAACCAAAAATTCAAGTGTTCTTTTTCTTCTCCAAGTGTCAGTATACTCTACCTGAGGGCTCTAGAGACTTCTCAGGGAGGCATAGCTGGAAACACTATCTCCTACCTGTCCTAGCCAAGCTCCTGAGCCATGGTGGTACAGAGGGCAAGTGAGGTTGATGCTCAGATTCTTCTGAGTGGAGCTGGAAATCTTGGTAAATGCTTTGGATGCACTGTGTGCTTTATTCCTAACATCCCTCCCTGAAACATCACATGGTCCAGTCATGCCATATGGTCTAACAAACAAGCTTAAGGTTTAGGCTGTTGATGCTTTTTCAATCAGACCTTAGGTCACTGTCCATTAGGCCTTAGGCACTTTGAAGCTCATGCATGTAATTCAATCCAGTTAAATAAAGGATAAAATCCGTCTTGTCTTTATACCATCTTGAGTGCTGACCTGAAATAAGCTGATGTTCTATTTGCTTTTTTCATCACTCCACAGTGGAGATCAAATACATCCCATTTCTCATGCTGGGATTAATAAGTGAGTCCTGGCTAATTGAACCTCTCAGCTTCCATGATACCACTACATCCAACACTCTCATTTCCAAATACTTCAGCCACTTTCATGGTCACCATTACCACAGTCTCTGATCAGTCTCATAGTCTCGAATGCATATATACCCATCACATCTCTGTGACTGACAGCTGCTCTTTTGCCCAGAGTATAGATGGACATCTCCAGGCCAAAGAAGAGAATATGTGTCTCATACCACGGCAGGCCCCTTCCAACTCCCTTGGCAGCCAGCACAATCACTGCACCAACAATTCTGCCCTGTTTTTCCTCTAGCAAAAGACACAGGTGAAATCCCACCGGCATCTATGAGCATCTTACCATGGACTTCACAGAGCTTCTACTGACTTTAGCAAACTTGGCTCAAACCTAAATGCTCCTGTCAACCTTCCCGTGTTCCTGGACTTCACAGGGTAGCTGCTAAAGACAGAAATAAATCCTTTGTTTACTCTGGTAACTGGAGAGCTGCTTCAACCTCTGGCTAAAAACAGGTGTATTTTCCTATCAGGTTCATGAGTCACTCATCCCAGGAAAGACTGGTGAACTTGGAAAGCCCAGTGCTCACTGAACAACAGGAAAGGATGACTTCTTAATTGAATGGTGTCAAATTTAATCATCTGGTTTTCCTGGGTGGCTTTTTTCTTTTTAAGTCATGTTAAGTCATTGGTTTAACAGAGCTTAGGCTTGTTCCTTGTGAATTCCTTTTCTGTGTGGTATTTCAGCATCATATCCAGTTTGGGATGGACAACACTCACGGTATTACCCTATGGGAAATAGCAGGTGGAATGTGTGACTACATGAACAGTGCAGGCAATTAATACCTCCGTAATAATTTTGTGCTTGGTTCAGCATAATCAGACCAAAGACACGCTTGTTGATTTTGTTGTTGTTGTTTTTGTTTTGTTTGGGGGTTTTTTTGGGTGTTAAAACAAAGTGTTCCCTTTCTACGGAGCTGTTTTCACAGAAAACAGCATTGGTTCTCACATACTGTCTGCCCAGAAACAGCCAAGGAATTCTTAAAAGGTGACCTTCAAAGGTAACTTCTTTTTGATGAATTAAAAAAAAAAAAAAGCAACCCGCAATAACTTTTCTCTCCAGTTTTAACACTAGAAAGTCAGGTCTCATCACCCTGTTTTTCCACAACTGAAGACTTAATGATTTAGGCCACTCTGGGGATATTTCTTCACTGCACAGGTTAACTCATGTTCTGACTGAAGTTAGAATCCGTGGCTCTTGTCATATACAGAGGAGAGACTGGGCCAGGGTGTGCTCCCAGTCCAGACCAACTTACCTGGTTGGCTGTAAAGGGCAGAACCTGGGACTGGACCTTACCTGTTTCGCACTATGACTGCAGACAGGAAAAATAAATAAAAATCACTTGAATTCTGATAGTTCTCCAGTTGACTTCCTCTAGTTCCCCTGTGGCAGCCATGTGGCTGCAAAAGAATCCTGCAGCCTCCGAGTACCAGAAAAGTCTGGCTTCATGGCCAGAAACACAGAGATTAGCACAGCATCAGCAAGGTCACTGAAATACAGACAGTTCTCTGCTTGAGATTGGGCCAGGTTAACCATGCAGTGAAAACAAAGGTTGGTGGAGGAACTGATTTTTGTGTCACATCTCTGACTGTTTTGCTAGCACCTCACTGAGTTAAGCGTCTCTGAAACAAGGAGAAGTTGCCTGGTCCCTGCACAGCAGGGATGTTCAAAAGAGTCCTCTCTTCATGTCTATGTCCTTTGAGGAAGATAAGTGCATGAATGGTGAAGGGAAGGCTTGATATTCTTGACCCTGCAAATGAAGTAGATAAATATGTCTTTGTTGTAATGGAGGAAAACACATAAATCCCTCTCAACAGAGCTATGTAGAGAAACGTGAGCAAAGCATCTCCCCCTTTACAAAACACAAAGACTTTCTTCTTTGTTTTGTATCATAAACCACAAATATTTCCAGTTCCTGCCCATCTCCACCCCATTCCTCCCTCTCCCCCTGCCCTGCCCCAGTTCAGGTTGCTTTGAATGACACCGGCACTACTTACAAAACCAACAGAAAGTTAATTACCCACACATATTATTGCAGGGTTAATTTTTAACCTCTTCAGCTGCACAGTCAGCTGGCTATGGAAGAAGTGTTCCTCCAGCCTTGGATCAAGTCGACAGCTTTCCATTCCTGCTGTGTATGATTTGGAGGATCTGCTGCACTGTGTGCTTACCTCCCTGTCCTTGAGCCACATCAGGACAAAAGAAAGAGGCCAGAGGACTGCAGAAGCCACATGTGCCCAAAGGACTGCAAGGATGAATGGGAATGGAAAGATAAGTACAACACATGCAACTGAGAGAAGCGACGTTAATTTGGGTCACTAGGAATCTTAAGAGATCTACTGGAAGGGTGTCAGAGTCACAGCCAGTACTTATCCACCACGATCAAAGGCAGTGTCAACAGGCTTATGGGAAGCAGAGCACTGGCCAGTATCTGTCCATGAGCTCTCCCAAGGGCCACAGAGCTCAGACTTGGTGGAGCAGGTGCCAAAACATACTGTACACTTATTCCTTGCTGTCAGAGAGAGGACCTGCAAAGTATAACTAAGCCCTGGTGGGCCATCTACCTGAGTCAGTCACGACTTGGCTCAGGCAGAGACCCACAGCCTTGCAGCTGCAGCAGCACAGAGCTTGCCATCCACCCAGCTGGGAATGAGCATCATGTGGGGCCCCACAATGTGAAGGAGCCCAAAGAGAAAGGAAGCTAGTTAGGTGCGCCTTTTATATAAAAAAAGAAATACTACTACTACTGAAAATACCCCTACCTCTGCAACAATTTAATAAAGGCTTCTTGGTTCTCGCACAGGCTCCTGAGTCCTATGGGACTAGGGCACCTTTAGGGGAGTCTGTGCAACATGCCATGTGAGCACAAAACCAATTATTTCTAGTTGGTTGCTTTGGGGGCAGTGTATTCAGAAGCTGTCTCAGCCTGCTCTGAGTCCATCCATCCCAGACACTGTAAAACCAGGTGTGAGAATCCTTTCTGTTTCCATCACCCTCCCTGTTAAGCCAGCACCAGTTCCCCTAATGGCAGAGAAAAGGGACCAGTCAAAAGCAGGAGTAAAGAGGATCTTACTGCCCTGCCAACATTACAGATTGAAAGTGCCAGAGAATGCGAAGGTGATGGTTCGGTATTTTTTTTCACAGCAGAGAGGGGAAAGCCGTCAATAATAGAGAAAAATGTGCCCTGAAGCTCTCGTGGTACCAGTGTTATACACACATGCATTTCTGGGCCACCTAATAATAGCAGAATATTGATAAATAGAGGGCTGGGACTCAAGTGGACAGTGAGTGGGGAAAGCAATGACGACAAAGGAAAAGCTGATGGGAGAGGAGCCAGGAATTGATTAATATGAGAAAATTAGCAGCACATAGTTAGCTCCACTATCAGCTGTCCAGAAGCAAGTGAAGGACATAAACACACAGGCTGGCCCAGGTGGCAGCCTCGCTACAGGAGGTATGGGGTGTTCATCACCATGGAGGTGACAAGGGTCAGGTGAGACACCACAGTCTGACTGGAGGCAAGGGCTTTTGTTTCTATGCTGCTCAGTTTAACCCCAAACAGCTCAAAACAGCACAGCCCCATATGCCCATCAGCTGCTGGGCTGAAACACAGGCCAACCTGATGCTCTGGGGTCCAGCTTCCAGCAGAGAGAGAGAAAACAGCTTTCTCACCTCCACATACCACCCTCTGCCCCCAACCCCACATGATGGCCAGGGCCAGGCTTCTACACAAGTGTCAATTTAACAAGATTCTCTACCTTTTGCAGTTTAAGGTTGTTCAGAAGTCCACAGGGTGAGGCCATGACATAAGGGACCACTTTGCAGTGATAGAGAGAAAATCCAGCAATGGGGAATCCTTCCCACCCTGCCCCTAACCAGGAGAAGCAGTAAGGCCTCTGCATGCCCACGAGTGCATCTTCCTGGGAATTAAATTGCTAGTAAATAAACCAACAGATAAGCCAAGGTTTGCTTTGTTTTTTTCCCACCTTTTCAAAGCACTTGACAGCTACGAAGAGGGTTGGGTGGATCTAGTTTTGATAAGGAATTAGTGAAATCTTGCAGTTCTTGTTTGTGGGTCAAGCTTTGAGGAGCCACACTGAGCTGTGGGGCTGTGCACAGCCATCGGCAGCCCACGAGCAAGCTGTGACTTAACTAGCACATGGGATAGTGAGTTGGAGAAAAGCCCCTCGTGTATTCCCAAAAGGGTCACTGCTGATCTAGTCCTGAGGTGACTAATAACAGTTTGGATGGATTTGATGCTCTGTGGCTTTACTGGAAAGTTAAACTTGGTGGTTGGGTTTTTTTTCCTTTTCTTTCCCAAGCATAAAGATGCTCCCTCTCTTTGCTGAGTTCCAGGGAAATACAGAGGAAGCTCAAACAAAATAAAAGGTTACTTCAATGCTGTAAATGTCACAGCAATGCTCATGGAAGGGAAGTGGGGAATTTCCTTTGATCTGTGCTAAAGTGTCCTAACTAGACTGTGTTCAGAATTGGCATCTCTAACAGTAAAGAGGGCCGAGAGCAGAGAACAAAAAAACACATTGGAGAGAAGAAATCGAAGCCAGTCTCTGTCAAAACATACTGTGAGTTGAGCCTCAGTACACCTTCATTTTGTGCAGCTTTGCTAATTATCCTTCCAGGGTTGGCTGTTTTTTTGCTTGGCTTTAAAATGTTATTTTCCTGGTCCCTGCTTCAAACCTATTACACTTACTCCCCAGGCTTCATGGAAGCATTATCAGCCTTCAAAACCTCCTGCATCCCTCCTTCATGCTCCTGTTCCTGCATCACATCATCCTCCTCCAGCCTAGAGGTATCAATTACAGGATGATCTCAGGGCACTCATACAATGCCATCAAAAAGCCGCTGTCCCACCTCGTCACACCACTTCCTCAGCACTCATTCCTATGATTCCCATTTTGCTGGAAGGGAAGAGCAAGAAAATGAATGAGACCTGTGCTTCTCCAGGACATAGTTGCAGCAGCTCTTTCTGTCAAATTAGTAAAAGGAACTGGCAGAAAGGAGCCTGTTATACCAGTTCTGCCGGCCACCTGGTGACAGAAGCAATTGATCCCAAATGCAAATAAAAATGTTATGAAATGAGTAGGAGTCAGTTGTCCTTTGGAAAAAAAAAATGTTTTCAACCTGAAAACTGCATTTTTTCTTTCCTGAGTAACAGGTTCAGAAACAGAAATAAATACGTCAGCTGAATCATCTGGAGGTGCTTAGCCTGCAGGTTTCTTAAAACAATACTGAAGGATGAGATTTTTAAAAGTTGGAGAAAGGAATACAACCAGGTTGGCCCCTTCTTTTTCCCCTCTTTCTAAGCATTCTTACTTGGATTATCAGCAGAGGTACAGAAAACATAACAAGCGAATTCAAGAAGCTCAGAAATGCTGTATTTTTTTCTATCAAGTTCTGAATTTTCCAACATGAGTCGTTTCAAGTGGGATGAAGAAAAATGTCGATTTTTTTTCCCCCCCTTAAGAAATAAATACACAAAGAAGCCACCCACAAAGCGTAACACCACAAATGGTGGTTTCAAAGTGAGCATTTCATGTAAACCTAATGCCTAGTTTTGTGAAATTGCTCCTGAGCAAAGCTCTAAGTCACAAGTAGCTTAATTACAACATTTTCAGACCTGAAGTTCTCAGGATTCATACTGCTTTGGGGCATTTGCATTTTCCCCCTCCCTCACTTCCTACCTTGCTACAGCAAATATTTCAGGAAAAGTGTTTAAATGCAGGTAAAAATCTGCTTTTGGTGTTGGCTATAATTTTCAAGTGCACATTACTGAATAGTGAGGGGAGGAAAATCTATCTTGATTCTTTTGTGGTTTTGTCCTAAATTACAAAGACCAGATGGGTAATTTCAAGCAGAATGATTTTTATGTCTGAATGGGAAACACACAGAACAAATGAGAGCAAAAGCCAAGCCTCCCATGTAGCAGGTCCCTCCTACGGCAGTCCTCAGAATGAAACAGGAAAAGCATCCCTGCCCCTGCAGCCCCCTCAGAGATGGAATGCTTCAGAGCATTGCAATGCCTTTAAAAAACACTTCATAGCTATATGCATTAAACTTATAAACCTGCCTATTCCGTCCCAGATGATATTGGATGGACGAACAGTAAAGGGCAAAGCTCTTTTTCACTCCATTAATATAAACGTGGCCAATTCTTTTCTTCTTGTGCAGAGACTCTTGTGCGCATGTACTTGGAGTGCAAATAAGACAGCACAGCATTATTCTGACTTGGTCTCTGCGTCTTGCAAATGGTTATGATAGAGAACGAATGTTTCTATGAGTGTATCTTGCGCTGCTCTTCAGTATTTCTTCGCATCCCTTTGCTATGACTTACACAATTATTTCTACGCTTATTCAGTCCTGATGCTGACTCACCTGTGACGACTAAACCATCGTAAAGGGATTACCTCCATTTAATCTTTGTTGTCCTATACATATAAATTAGAGCAGCATTTGAAATGCACACAAGCCAACTCAACCTCTAACTTTGTTTCCTTGCTTGTTGAGGTGTATGTGGCCTCCTTTGCCTTAACAAATATCTTCCTACTGCTTCCCTTTCCCAAACTCAGATATCACATCCGCACCTATACAATTCATCTGTTCTTGCACTGTGCCCTTCCACATTGCCGCCACCATCTGTGTCTGCTCCTTTACCAGCTACCTGGACTCCACCACACTTTCAGTGAGCAGCTCACACACTGAACCACAGTTGGGTTTGTACCTATCCCTTCAGTATAACCAGAAGAGCATCCCTGCTGCACTGCTGGACACCTGCTCCAACCAAGGCATGGAGAGGAAACAATCAGTCCAGAATAGCAAAGCCACCTTGGAGTGTTAGTATTTCTTGAAAATTTGCATATTTAGGAAACAAAGACAAGCCTGAAGCTATATGATCACAGCCCCCACTTCTGTAGCTTTTCTGCTTCAATGTGTTACATGTCATGTCTCAGACTGCAAACTCTTTGCTCTATGCAATGCCCCTCTTCTCACTTTTGTGGTTTGATATAACAAGCCTCCAACCTTGATTTCGGTCTGAGTGACATGATAATAAATAACCAGTAACAAATAAACCGTAATAAATTTCCACATGCTTACTGAGTGTATCTGAAGGACATACATACAGTCTGCACAACAACATCCCTTGTGACTGCTTGAAACTGGTGGATCTAATAGTTCAAGACTTCTCTAAGCCTGGAAGTAAACAACCTCTCTCTGGCACCACCCTGTGCTCCACCCATCAACTTTACTTTCCAAAAATAATGGGCAGTGTGTGAAAATGAAAGGGTTAATTTCCCTCTGTCTCTGGCTAACCTTTCCAGGCTGTTCAGTTTCCTTTCAGACTCCAGCCCATCAGAGGCATGTGAGGTGAAGGATAGAATTACACACTGGGCATGTTTCCTGTACTTAGTGGGTGGATAGAGCACAACTTCCGCACTAATAATGTCAAGGTAATTAGGACATCCTGCAAAACCTGTAACAGAGAAGAAATAACCATTGTTTATTATCATTTCTATTGCCGAGGTGGAGGGCTCCCCTCACAACTCTTCTTGCCTTTCGTTTTGAGTCCACCTTGCTTTAGCAGAGACACAACTGGGCCAAATACAAGAACCCCACGATTCACAATATGGACTTGGGTTGTGTTTCTTTTTTTTTCCAGCCTCACTACCCCTTCCAGCCTAAGGGCCTGAACCAGTCACTGAAAACAGCATCTCTGTCCCTCATGTGAGCCTCTGAGCCACTGGGCTGCAGAAGCACATCTCTGGCTCAGCAGTGATTTGGTTTAAACAGTGTGACACATTCCCGATAAGATGGGGGATCAAGAGCACCTCTCACACAGCCCCTTCTTCCACAAAGCAGACGCTAGTCTGGTAGTCAGGACAACCCTTGGGCAGATGAGGCATGGCTATAGAAATACATCTCCCCTCTTGAGAAAAGCCCAGTGTGCAATAGCGTCTTACTGGAGTCACTTCTCTTCCTGGTTTTTGCTGGAAAGAAACACTTCTTAGTTGGCTCTCAAAAGAAAAGGCATCAGCACTGACCTTCAAGTGGTTTCGATTCCAGCAGCCCGCTCCCTGGCCACAGAGTGGCCAACAGAGTGGGGTAAGACTTCAATAGTTCTGCTCAGTGTTTCCTCCTGGCTCCCTTAAAAAGCTCCTTTCTTTGATGTAGGCTTTGGTGGATGCCATTTAGAGGAGTAGAGCACTTCCTCTGTGAAGCCAGATATTGAAGAGAAGTAACAAACTTTCCTTGGGGCCAGAGAATGTAGCTGGGAAAAAAAGCAGACAAGCTTTGGGTAACTGAAACTATTTTTAGAACTCTGTTTCACAAGATTTTTAGCAGCCAACAACTGACCCTACAGGTTTGCTATAAACTGCCTCTCCTCTCACTTATCATGCTAACGATGATATGGTTGCACAGGCACAATACTGGGAACTAGATGGATGTGCAGCGCAAGCCCCCAGCCGATCGGGATGGATGGGAAATGAGCCAATGGTGGGACAATGCACAAGCCTTTGCCTCTCAAAAACCAGAAAGATCCTTCGCTTGTTTCTGGCTGCAGTCATTGCAGCCTGTGCATACACACAGATGCCAGCACAACCCGTCCCCTATCACAGGAAGTGTCTACGTGGTGAGATGCAGACAATCATATGGCAGCTCAGCCTCGCCAGAGAGCTGGGGGCTGCTGGGTTCCTGAAGCTATTTAGATGCATTAGCGGGGCCCATCTCAGTATCACTTAAGCCTTGGCAAGGGAACGTGACTGTGCAGATGTACCCTTGACCAAGGCTGCTCGGTACCAATTCACGCACACGCTGCCCAGCTAAACAGGCCTTATGTCTTTAATGGAACGGAGATAACGATCTGTTGAATTATTGCTCTTTCCTTTCACAAGATTTCCCAACTGCCGGGTACTGATGTTCGTAAGCACTTCAAGGGAAGCGGTATCGATTTTTCCTCAGGTGGAGGATTTCAGGATGCCGCGTGTCTCTTGTTTGAGCTGTCAAACATATTTCGGAGAGTCGTGGTTTTGCACACATTGCAAGCACAGCCTGCATCGATATCCTGGGGGGAATTGTGATTCTAATTAACAACAGAGTCCTTCTAAAGGTGTCTCTATTAAGCTTGTACATAAGGGCAGTCTGTTAGGAAAATTCCCTTTCCTCTCACGTGGCACAAGCTGTTGCCATCTGCAAAAAGATATTGACAATAATGCTGAGCCTGAATTGTTGTGTGCAGTGCTGCTGGGCTCGTGGGGAGAGCCACATGTTGTACAAGCCCTGTCTGAAGGGGTTTGTGTGTAATGAAATTCCGCACTTGCTTTTCAGAACTGCCAGGTTTTCAAATTGCACTTGTGATTGTCATCAAATTCAGCCGGTAAAAGAAAGCCTGTGTATTTCAGATGTGAGGGTGAGGCAGGGAAAAAGGATCTCCAGTCCTGAAATAAGCAAAGACTACTCTGAAAGACTCTGAAGAATCGAGACTGTGAAATAAGTAACAGCCTAAGTCAACACAAGATTGCTAGCAATCAGCAGATAATGGTTGTCTGTAACAATGCTTTTCACCCTACAAAGCAACATCGGTGCCTGAGGGCTGGTCTCCACTCAGAATTTACTAGTGTAATTATACAGCTATGAACATCAGCATAGCTCTGTTTGGACACACTTATTTCAAAATATGAACATTCATACAGGGTAGAAATACCGGTGTGACATAAAGTATAACTATTCTGGAAAACTTCCCTTCTCTAAGGAAAAAAAACCACTTTGTCTTGTTCATTGTATGCACTGATTTTAGAAGCAATCTCTGACCTGCGGATGAAAGAAAGAGCACGCCCACCCAAACGACAGGTCCCACAGCCTCTGTGCTTCTCTATCTGCCAGGCTAGAACCAAATAGCTGAGATTTACAGAAAAATCCACCTTTACATGGAAGTCTGGAAGGAGGAGGTTGGTGGCTGAAGTGACTAAGTAACAGTAATGTCTTTGGTCTAGCTCTCTGTTTCCTCTTCACTGCTACAACGTGGGAATGAAGCTGTGGGATAACTGGGGGTGGGAGAGCTGCAACAGTTGGTCTGGGCAGTGCCTTTCCCTCAGAGACTGAGAATTTAATGTACAAAGCAGCCGGTGCCTCTCAGCCTTCTGGAGGAGTGCAGGCCGGCAGAGGTTAACAATTGACTCTAACCCTTCTGCCTGGGAGTGGGTTGAACTGAGGCAGAGACAGCAGAAATTCCTGCTGATGGGTCCAAAAGGGTCACCTAGTGATAGACTTAAGCTCTGCCCTGACCCTGAGGAATGTGCCTACTTGCCAACCTTTCTAGACCACCGAAAAGGTGGGGATTTCACGGGGCTGCTCAGCTGCCAGATTTCCCATCCACTTTTCTCCTGAAAAGGAAGATCCCAGCCCCTGGACTTGGGCACTGTAATTCTGAAGGTCATCTGTGAGCAGTCCATGACCATTCCCTGCCTCAGCACTTTGCTCAACTCAGCCTGCAGTGACACAACTTTCATGGGTTTCAACCACTTCCTTCGCAATGCTGCCTCAGATATCCCCACAAGGAATGCCAGTTCCTTTTGCAGTGTTTTTCATGCTATTTCTAGCCATGCCCAAGTAGCGATTCTCCTGTCTGGCTTACTCAGCCTTTGAAGACACACAGCTCCGAAGAGAGGCAGGTGCCAGAAGGAGCTCTTAGGAGTCCAGTATTAGGACACAAACATTTAATTGCTGCAGACCTTCAAGTCCCAAGCATGTTGCATCAAATCCTCTAGCAACTATTAATAGCAATGAAAGAAATGATGTCTTTTGCCCTAGAGGCTCTCCACTACTTGTTTGTAGCAGAAGGCTTTTAAAAAAAAGCAGTTGTCATGGCCTGGATACAGACCAGAGCCAGTTCTGCTCATCGGTTGCCTTCGGTTCCTCCCTCAGTCAACTTGCTAACAGAGAGAAGCAGTTGACCAAGATTCAAAGTTCTTCAGATGTTGATTTAATCTGTGCTCAGAGCAGTGCCTGCCCACAGGAACTAGAAGATGGCGGATAGGTATAAGGAAGAGCTTCTGGTGGAGGGAGTTTGGAGCAGCTCTGCTGTCTGCTCACAGCTGCTGGAAAACAGAGTGGGGCAGGACACAGCAGGTGAAAGAAGCCTAAGAAATAATCCTGATCATAGTCACTTTGAACAAAATGTTGTGAATTTACCAGCAGAAACCCTTCAGGAGAGAAATGAGTCACCAGAGAGCCTCACAGTGGGCTTCAGACATCACCTAGCTGTCAGGGAGGAAACAAATTCCCTTCGTTGTGCAGTACTGTGCAACCAACACATCTGCATCTGGGGATAAGCATCATGTCAGTGAAGAACATCCAGAGGGGATGACTGGTGACAAGCAAAGAAACTGAGATGCCTTGCAAAGACCCTTCTTTAGAAGCCCTCTCAGATTTTCTATGTTGTAGGATCCTTAATGGAGCACGTGGCCTTAAATTATACTGTCTGATGAACAAGACCAACTGGAGCACTCAGAAGCTACATGGGGCCTCACTGAGTGTTTGAAACCAGTGAAGATAACCTGTGCTGGAGCTCAACTGCCACGTGGCATCGCATTTTCATTAGACAATCAAATGTCACACAAAACATGTACATATTTTAAAATAATCACTTAACATCCTCAGAACAGAGGTGAAGAGTCTTCTCTACACAGTTATTACATCTTTGTATAGCTCCAGTTGGTGAGAAAACCCTAAAAGTGCTCTTCTCATAAAATCAACCACAGAAGAAATATTTCCCATTTCAGCTGTAAGTCTGCAAACATCACCAAGCTCAGATTTTGCTTGTGAGACACCCTGGAGTGAAGTAAGCCTACTAATTCCCCCAAATCATGCCTCCTGGTTCTTCAAAGAAAACAGCAGTCCCAGTAAAGACATATTGCTCGTTGTCATTGAAATTTCTCATGCAGAAGAGAAGCAGAACAGGTGACCCTGTAAGGGTCTGCTGCTAATAGACCCCTGCTCCATCTCAACAGACACCTTGAGTGATCATGAACCCACAGGCACCTTGTCCCAAGTCTAAGTGCTTGGGGGATGCAGCAAATGGCAGAGATCCTCCCCTCCAGCTCTGCATGGGACACTCATGAAATCATGTCTGCACTGAAAAGCACCGTCAGCTCTTTTTTTTGTTGTGTTGTTTTTTTTTTTCCTTAGATTACCCTAAACCAATCCTTTGACTTGATCCTAAACCAGTCCCATTCCTGTCAGGACACAAGTATGTTCCAGCGCCATCTAGCCAACTTGCCTTAGAAACACACAGTGGTACCTGAAGCACAAAACCCAGTGCACAAGCTGCTCCTAAAAGTACAAACCTCTCACCACCAAACCCAACACCAAAGGTCACGCTGCCATCTCTGGTTCTGATGTACTCCTCGGCCTGGCAAGTTTGCTAAAGGTCTCTTGAACTAAGCTGGCCGGTAAGTTCAGTGCTACCTGGAGTCTGAGTTTCATGTCTTTGGTACCAAAAGAAAAAACATAAGGGAGCTATCGTGTCTTCAACCAGCTTTTGTTTCAGTTCCTTTGAATGAGAAGCAAGAAGTGAAACCTTAGGGTTACAGTTCAGTGTAAATCCCCAGATACATCTAACTAGACGAGAACTAGAGTCTCCATTCAGTTCCATAATATGGCTTGACCTACATCAAAGCTGGACCTTAGTGAAAGGGAAGACTTTGCAAACAACTCCAAGCAGGAAACCCAGCCAGCACTCAGAGGTAGGATGGCTGGGACGTGCATAGAAGGAGAACTAGTGCTAACACAGACTAGCAGCTTTCATTAAAGAGTTTGTTTTCATGATGAGTTTAAGCCAATCTGAGTTTGTGTCCTCCCTGCCATACATTGCCATCAGCTCTCTTGTGTTGGTAGCACTCATCATAGGGTTAGGTGCAGTGTGTGCCAGACTGGGCTGCTGATCCCACTGAAAACCAAAATCCTAAAAAGGAAAAGTCCTCAGAAAGGTGAAACTAACCCTTCTCCCCATCCCAAGTGCCAGAACCAAGAAGGGAGGTGGCAGGAAGATGTAGCCAGATACTCAGGGGAAGACAGGACTGCTTCTTTTGGCCATAGCACATACCTAAAGTATAAATCCACATTTCTAGCACTCTAGAGAAGTCTTTTAATTTGTAACTGCTAGCTGGAGTACATACTCAATGTCCCCACTGAGTACACTTACCTCAGAGATGAACTTTCATGTGCTACGTTAGAAGGTGACATAGAGGAAACCAGGAACTGAACTGCAGTAGCAACCTCACAGTACAACCTGTAAGTGACATGTCTGAATGCTGACCTTTTTTACTGAAAGTTCATTCTGCATCTGTCACACAGAACAATAAAAATAGATATTTGCTTCACTGGTTGCAAACCATTCTGCTTTGTGTGTAGGGAGGATCCCCAGTATTGATATGATACACATAAAAAAAATTATTCAAGACAGAATGGTTTACTTCTAAAAAATTAACTGAGCCAATACTATCTGGGGATTAATCATACACACACACACACACATATATAAATATATGTAAAAAATAAGTAAATTAGTACACTCAACCATTCCTTCTGGCCTCATTTGGGCAAAGGCCACTAAATTCTAGTGGAAGTTGTTTTGTGACTGCAGTGTTTTCCTTTGCAGCAAACACTAAGGTGGATGTCAGCATGGGCAGTTCTGTAAAACTGGGCTGAGGTGAAGCACCGAACATCCCAGTAATGAGTTTGAGATGACTGATTTGTGAATCCCTAATTTAGAGCACATGGGAGCGGTACTCCTACTCCACTCGCCTGAGTGATGTTCTGAAAAGGAGTATCAGCCTTGGTTCACTGGTCACCAGAAACTGCAGAAGACTAGATTAAAGCTGCATTTTCTTCCCAGATGAGCAGTTCACACTCTTTAGAAGGGAAAGCTGCAAAAGAAACACAACAGCTACTTTCTCCTGCCTTTTGAATCATAAAGAAATACTGTAAGCACTCAATTCAGAAGTTTGAGCCTGATGCCCTCTTACCTATGGGGTTTCTGTCCAGCAGCGTAAGTACAAGCTGAACAAGGAGCGTCCTTCTAGCAACTACATCAGCCTCGATGGGATGGTCTCTCCCAGCAGACACTTAGCATAGGCAGGAGCCATTCAGACATTTCCCCCCAAGCTTCTAGCACAGATGCCAGTCAGTGCAAAGGGCACAGACGGTTCCTGGCACTGTGGAAATGCAGCTCCCAACTGCCAAGTCATGGGAAAGAGACTTGAAACGGCCAGCTTTGCTTGTCCCTAGGGCCACAGTTGCCTCACTGCAGCATGTGGATGAGGCTGCTTCTGCCAAACCTCTCCCCAGAGAGACCAGGTAACAGTTCAACTTTCACCCATTGCCCAACACACCCCATCCAGAAGACTCACTGGACTGGCAGAAAGCAATGACATGATATTATTTGGGTTCTAACCCATCACACATTTAAGAAGTTGGCCTTTTGACTAGTAAACACTCTTAATTTGAATTTGGAAATCAATTAGTGCAATTTGGAATCTGTGCTTTCTCAAACACTAGAAAAACAAATGGATCAAAGCACCAGTCTAGGTCTATCTCCTGGCCAGAACTTGGTGAAGAAATTACTGGCAGGATCCAGTATTTCCAGTTTTTAAGATCTGAATGCTGATAACAACCTTCCCCCCTCCCTGATGTTACATGAACTTTGACACAGCTGCTTCAATAGGCGCAAAGGTGGTGACAGCTGAATTTCAGTTCTTTGGGTCACTCCTGCATCACCTGAGCCTACATTAACTGTGATAAGGCTGGGCTATTCATTTCTGGATTTTTCTAAATTAAAACAAGGATGTATTTCTGCTTAAATCTCTCTCCCCCCCAAATAAAAACCACACCACCCAAACACAACCCCTCCCCCCCAACACTGAAGTTATTGAGCTCAGCACAAGGATAAGCAAGATGTAATTCTCTCTAAAAGCATGTTTTAAGTTTGACCAGTAGCGGATAATTTCTGTGTTACAAACCAGGATAATGGGAATACAAATGGGGTTGCTTCTGAGAGTGATCCAAGCCTGTGCCATTGGAAGAGAAAGAGAAGTGTTGTACCGCTGATTTAGCCATGAACATTGAGTCAATCTGGTCTACATCACCAAGAGCGCTAGGTCACCCATTTAGTTACCAACCTCCCCAAATCATTATTTGAAGTAGCAACACAGTAAATGAAGGGGTGATTTGGTGTCGCAGCATGAATCAGGTAGAATTTTATTTAGGAGTCACTTATTTACAAGTAGGTTCCATCAGAGCAAGTCTGTTAGGACCTGTTATTTGAAAGTTGCTAAGAAGATCACTGAGGTGATGCAGAGAAGAGCTGATATTTGGGTAGATTCTCCCTATTTAGAAAAGAGAGATACAGAAGAGTTGGCCCAGCAGCAGCTTTTTCTATATAGTAACATCCCAGTGACAGGAAACTCATGCTGGTTTCTGGCATTGAATTTCTAATTCTGGCATCTTGCTTCCCTCAAACAGTTCTTGTGTGTAGCTGCACTAAAGCATTATTATCTTTTGAAAGCCTGGTTTGCAGCCTTTTTGTGCTACAGTAGAACACGAGCAGTTTGCCGGCTTTTTAAAAAGTAGCATATTATTGCTTCGTCATCGGGAAAAAGTGAAAAATTTCTTTCGAGGCAGAGAGGAGTTGCAAAGGAAAAAAGGGAGGAAATACAAATCTGTAGTTACGTGCTTGATGGAGACGCTCTGCTGTTTCTGCCAGTGGCTGTACAGCTCTTATATAATATTTTTGGGCAACGGCCATCTCAGCCTCACAGAACTGTTTTTGATCAATGTTTTTTGGAAAGTAGGAGAGGATTTAATATATCTGATATCTATGGCTAATGGAACGAGAAACAAAAATGAGGCAGTTAAAGCTGCAGCCCAATACATGTCTTCTAAACACAATCCTTGAGAAAGGGATTTTATCAGGAACTCTTCCCTGGCTATGTCTGGTAAATGTACAAGTGAATGCTGTGATGGTTAAGAATCCTAAGAAGCACCCAGGACAGCCCTGCACAGGGAGATACTACTTCGCTTTAACCAGCCCTCCAGTACTGCTGGTGGAGTCCCACCTGTACCCAGCAGAGAGGCACAGTTTGCAGAGTGGGAAGGGAATAAATGTGCTAAATAAAAAGCTCCTTTTACTAGACCAGCAGCATAGATGCAAGAAGCTTTACAAGCCTCTGGATTAAAAACAAAACAGAAACAACCCACACACTTAATCAGTCTAGTATCACATCCCCCTGCCACCTATAACAGGACACCAGGCTGGGGCAGGTGAGCACCTTGCAGGGAGGCCTGTGATTTGAAATGCCAAAGTATTTGGAAATTACTGGACTGCAGGAATCCTGAGCTCAATGTATACAAGCCACCAGAGACAAAACCACCCCCGCATTATGTAATACCTACAGCATTATTTACGGCGTACGTATTTACCTAGGGTTAAAAGGGAATTACTTCTTGTTGTGAAATACTTTTTCCTGCTTCAGAACTACCACTGTTCCAGTAAATGCTGAAAAGCCACTGGAGATGCCCCTGTTGATGTTCTACTGTTTTAAACTTGCTCTGGTGCAGGAACTGCCACTGTGTCTAAAGGTGGTTCCTCCCTTTGCTTGCTCATTCAGGCAAGCTAAGCACATGGTACTGAGATTTTGGGCTTGCTGAGCAGTTGACTGATTTGAATAGCCTGAAGTCTGCCTCAAGTAACTGCAGCATCAGTGTCCAATTATTCTATTCCTATGATTCCAGCATACATGTAGAGCAACCAGCTGCTTACCTGGATGATCCCTTTCAACCACACCTTCAACTCAATCCCAACCAGCTGCTTACCTGGATGATCCCTTTCAACTACACCTTCAACTCAATCCTGTGCACTTGCTGTCGTTTCAGCTCCCATACTTGAAGCTGGTGCGCTGACGCGTGTGTGTCATCAGGGACTCCTCAATCCCCCAAAGAACCAGCTGACATCAGGAAGGAGAAAGGAAATGGTGAAAAGTCATTAATCCTGGTGGCATTAGACCTTGAGATTGCATCATGTGAACATGAAGAGCCTCATAAACCCCTTTGTGCCTGCCTGGGGATTTGCGATTTCAATTTTTCATTTATAAGATGTGGCCAAATTTAGTTTCAGCCTATGACATTCCTCTGTCGCATTTGTTCCCATCTATATTCTTGGTTCATCCTAAATTAGCCTATGGTCCAATCTAGACTGTAACAGTCAAGGACTCAATTACAACTTCTGTTGCAATCAGGTCTGGGAACAAATTATTTCCGTTTTGTGGTGTTGATGGGAACTGTGCCCATGAAAACTTGAACCCAGAGAAAGCCAGATGGTCCCATCAACTCCCTTGATGGGAGAGAGGAGCAGTGCTGGCAAAGATGCTTTTGCACTGTTGTGCTGGACTATTATAAGAGCAAATTTCCTTCTCCATCCTTTAACCCAAGCTCCCACACACATTTTTGGTGGGTGGCACATCTGGCTCTCAAACTTATTGTTTCTCTGACTGACAGTTGGCAGAGGTTGGTGGGTGATTTTCATGACAAAAAGGCTTTTGTTTGATGCTCCTTTCCAGCTAGCAGATGAGAAGCAAAGACACACAGAATATTCAATCAACACAGCGCAGCTCTTTCCAGGGATGTTTTCTTTTTGAGCTTTTTCCGTTACAAAAATAGCTTGTCCACTGAAGTCTACATATTTCTGGAGAATTATGTATATATATATATATATACACATATTATTGGTGTTACTCCTCCAGAATAAACACAGATATTTTATATTTAAGCCTATCTGCTGGAAAGACTATTCAGTTTGAACAGCCTCCCCAGAAGAATCTCCAAAATGAACTGATCGAACTCAAGTCTCAGCCTCAGACTCCCCTAACTAGTCTAATCAAATTCAGCTCAGGTCTAAATCTTATAAATGTGAACCAAACAATCTTTGCCATCCTGCTCTGAAATAAGGAAAGCCTGCCTGCACTATAGAAAAGATTATTTCAGTCTTGCATGGAAACCTGCTTGCCCAAGGTCACAAGAATATTCTGGCAGAGGCAAGACTAAAAATCTTGATTTCTTGTCTCCCAGTCTGCCCTTCAGGCAAGCAAAACCAAGCAAGTACCCTGGGGAAGGAGATGTGCAAGCACCATGCCAAACTGGGAATAGGAGGGGAAGAGAATTTGACATTGTGACAGGACAAATACTCTCTTGCTCATGGGAACTGTATCTCTAAGGCCCCTTCCAGCAGATGCTGGAGCTCAAAGAAAAGGCTGATCTTTGTTCTTGTACCTCGGAAGAGCTGGGAGCCCACAGACAAGCCATAAAACCAGAGCACCGATATTTCCCATCCCTTTGCTGACATCCCAGGAGAGTTCACATCTGACACCAATTACTTCACTCACTCCAGATGGTTTTCAAATACATATCAGCAAATATTTAAGGTGTGTTTCTCCTTTTTTTAGCAACTGCTTTTCTCTGTGGCTTAAAGAAATGCCCGTTAATGAATGGATAAGAGGAAATTCAACAGAGGAGTGTATGATTTGCTCACACATCTCACTTTCCAAATCACTTCAAGACTTTACCTGTGACATGATTCTTCAGCATATTAAAATGCATTGAAGCAAAGCCTGATTCCAGGCTTTAGCTGCCCAGTGGTGTCTCCTTGAGTCTCCCAGTCTGCCGCCAACAGCACCTGGCACCCACTACCTCAGGTTCTCCCACCATCTCTGACTGGTGGCACTGCACTGACTCCCCATGCCACCTTCCCTTTATTGCTGTACCTCGCTGTGACACAAGCTGGTGCTAAAGAGGAGGCTGCCTTCGTAAGAAAGGCCAGGCAAACAGAAGAGGGGCTTCCCACCTTACAAACCCAGGTAGGGACACCATCCCCACAGCACACTTGGCTCTTTGCTTCTGTGGCAAGTCAGCTGTCAACTACAGACATGAATCCTAATTTGCACGGGGCCCTTGCACTGGGCTCACTCCAATGCTAGGGCAGATTCTGGAGGGTTTTATCTTTTTTACTTTCCACTGAGAAAACCTCCATGAATTGACCAAGTAGCACCTGGTTGCTGAGACAAAGAGCGGGCTGGTAAACAACGATACTGGCCCAGAAGCACCTTTGACAGAGGACTGACAGCACACCGGTTTTTCAGGTCTGAATTTGGGAGGGGTTGAGCGTATGCAGTGGGAGGAAACAAGTGTGTAAATGTGGAAAAGGCATGTGAACTGTTGGACATCATGCTGTCAGGTGAGTAATTCAGCCCGTCCAGGGCTTGCCACAGTTGCAGCAGTGCCTAGAAAGACCAGTCCTTGGCTGAACCACCCCATGCTCCACAGCACAGTGCAAATGCAGAACAGACTGTCCTTATGCCAAGTGCTTACCAGAGGATACTCCAACACATGACACCACCAAAGCCACTCACTTCCAGTAGCTTTCAGAAAACTGCCTTGTTCAGGTTAGGGGGAAAAAAACATCTGTAAAAACCTGTTGGGATCTTTGGACAAGACCCAGACCCCTCGTAGATGGTATCTGTAAGAAAAAATAAAAGGTTATGTTGCATTGGCCTCTGAGGATAAGTCCTCATAATAAAGCCTGGGCCTGCTTAACTTAGCAGGTATTAATACTGACAAGAGTTCAGGGGTCATCAGTCAAGCTAATTTGTTGAACATTACCCTGCTGTTGCTTATCTGGGATAATCTTTCCTGCTGGAGGAGGGCAGCGGCTGGCTAAAGCTCTTGGTCCCCCCTTTGCATGAAATAGTTTTATCTTCCAGCCAGGGTTCCTGCTCTATTATAGTATTTCTGTTTAAAAGTGGCCACAAAGAGGGAAAAATATGTACCAGTGTCCTTTTTGTTTCTATTTCATGATGTGTCGAGGCATAAGGAAGGTTTATTTCATTACGAATACTGTATCTGGCCAGTTTCAGCAGCAGTACCAGAGGACTGTTAATGTCCTAGGGTGATATAGAGGGTTTGAGAGCAAATGAGTTTTGAAAAAGCCTCTGTGAAACTTGTTTTTGATAACCCTGATTTTCATGTCTTTTTCTGATACACACTTGTCATGTGGGAGCTATGCCTGCTTCTGCCCTCAGGAGCTGAGAAAACTTGTGCTCATTGATTCACTTGTGAAATTCTCCATCAAAACCAACTGCCTGAAACCTTTCAAAAACACACAACGCGCAATATTAAAAGGAATATGAAAAGAACCCTTCCCTTGACAAAGCCTTCAACAAAGGCAGAGTAAATCATGAGACCAGACCGCTCTAGTGGGGAGCCATCAGTGTGAATGGAGCAGGGGAAGGGCTGAGGGACTGCACGTTCACCAAAGCATATGGTTACCAATTTGCTGGACATATGCTGCATTCCCCACAGGGCACAGGAGGACTTTTGGATTAAAGGGTGTAAATCATTGGTTGTCACCATAGAATTAAGCTCTATTCTAAATGTACAGAGTCTAAATATATACCTTTTTCTCCCTGGAGATCTATTCCCCCAGTCGTAGCTCAAACCCCACCAATCACACTGTGCGTTGCTTTTAAGAAAGAAAATGAAAATAACTGTTCACACAGACTTTCTTCCACTTCTTATAATACTTTTCAAGGGAGTGCTGGGAGGGACAGAAAAGGGCACGGAAGTAGAAAGATAGAAAAATGTCTTGGGACATTTTATCCCATAATTTCCAGAGGGAGCCATTGATCACAGATGTGCTTTTACACCACAGCAGCACCTAATTATTTTTCAGGGCTATTGCAATACATGTTTAGGAATCTCGGAATAATAGAACCATATGGTAACATTGTCAGAAGGAGAAAATAGGAGCCCAGTAGGCTGGGGGGAGGCAGAATGCATTAAAAAGGGCTGGCTGTAAATAGGAAACAATTTGTCAAACAAAGAATGAGGAAGAAACAGGAATGTGAATTGATGAAGATAAGAATTTTCTTCACATTCTCCAGAGAAGATTTCAAGAGCCTCATTCTTCATTTCCCAGCCTTTTTTGTTGCAGGTGTTCACAGAACATCTGTCCTGTGCGACTGTGTACGGTGCCGTCACAAAATTTTTGGAGGACTGAGGAGGAGTTTGGACAGTTGCTTTACACCAAGGCAGGAGACCTGGACATCACATGCACAGGGAGTTCTGGATGTGTCATTGCTTGTGTGAGACCTAATGCTTCTGTGAAAGCTTCTCCAGCGAACACAGACTTGAGGTACCCACACTCCTTCCTGAAGAAATTAAGCCAGGGTGCACTGAAGGGTTCAGCTCCCAGAGATACACTAAAAGAGCTCCTTTTAAGCCCAACAACATCTACCTCTGTCTGGAGCATCTCAGAGAGAAGTAGATGTGTATGTAATGGGTAACAGATATGGGAGGGGATGGTCTGATTAATCACAATGGTGTCAACTCTATTTTACGTACACTGTAGTTATGGTTCACCCAGAGCCCAGCACCTTCTGATGCTCCACACTTGCAGCTAGGCTGAGAGATATTCCTAAATCCCAAACCAATACCCAAAGTCTTCAAAATCCTCCTGGATAAAAGGCTCACTTAGAAGATAAATCCCTGAGAAAAACCTATGCCAAATAACTGATAGGACTGTGTTGGAGCATTACTACAGCTGAGCTCCCATCCCTGGCTTTATCTACATTCTTACTGCAAAGTGGGCAGGTCAGAACTCAGCTACAAAAGCAGCCCAGGCTCTAATCTGTCTCATCAGATGGACAAGAAAGCACACACCAGAAGTGTGCATGCACTGGCACAAGGGCTTCTTGTCCAAGTGGTTAAGGGATTGGGAGCTAAGGTAAGATTCCAGGATAAACCTACAACACAGGAGAGATGCACACATGTAAGAGGAGGCTTTTTCCACCACACAGCTTGGGGTGAAATGACTGTACATGCTACTCATCTGTGTGGGCGCTGCAGTGCAGGAAATCTACCCAGCCGAAATCAAGGCATCAGAAGGTGACTGGGGCTGTGCACAGCAGTGGAAAGAGCCTCTCCTGAACAAAAGGATGCCACCGCAGCGACCACAATGTCCCCAGCATGAGGCAGGGGCAGTTGTAATTGTGCAAAGTGCTTTTTATTCATTACCCTTCAACTAAAGCAGTGTTCTTGATTGTGCCTCTCAACAAAAAAACTTCATGGCCACTTCTTTCTTGTCCTTAGCAAGATGCAATTTCCTCTCTCCTCCCAGAGAGTACACTTAATCATTCTGGAAGGGACCAACAAGTTTAATTGGCCCTGTGAGCTAATTTTAGATTTCAATTCCTTACTTCAGATTCACTTCAAATACACTTTGTGAACAAGAAATATAAATGTTAACAATTTCAGGGTCACATTTTTCCAAGGGGCCCAGAAATCACCACTGCAGCTATGCTCTTCTGCATATAAAAATAACTAGTCACAAAACGATCTGCCTGATTTACAGAGAGCATTAGGTAGCCAGATCTCCAGAGGGCATTTACTGCAACCACAGATGATTGCAGGAACAAAATTGGAAACTGCTTCCCACCCACAGGCCCATAACGTCCCCAAAGGGCGGAAAGTGGAAGGAAACTTGAAGACCTGTGCTCCTCCCCTCAAAACCCCCCAAACCTAAAGAACCTGAAGAAAAGCCACGGAGAACAAACCACCTAGCCTTTGACAAAGCCAAAAATGACTACTCAGTCTGCTCAAAAATAACTACAGATGACACTAAGATACGTTGCCATCATCCTTGCTTAAATAAGTAAGTTTCAAAGAAATAAGAACAAACTCTTCAAGCTGGTTTCTTTTCACTAGCTAGCTATAAAGGAATCAGTCTGGGCACAGGTAACAATCTCCCTACACACCAAGAAGCTCTATAGAGGCTGGCTTGCTCTTCTAAGACTTAGTTTATTGCTGATAATCAAACCACTGTAATATTTTGCATTGGCCTGTCATTAATCTTGGTCCATGTAAATCCCTCTGGATTGCCTCAGGTGCTGGCTAAGGAACATTGTCCATATATTAGCCAGGTCTAAAGTCAACCGTTTCTCCCCATCGAGACCCAGACCTATCACTCTTCCAAACACTTTCCAATTTGACAATATCTTTCTGCTTTTGCTTACCATTGCCAGCTTAATTTCCCTGTTCCTTCTGCCCTCTTTAGCAATTGCCATTTCCTAGATCTCTCTTTTCCACAACGTGAGTTTTAGATTATTTTCTTCCCAGATTTAGAAATCTGCCCAAGCCAAACCTCAGTGTTGATTTCTGCCCAGGTTTTTAATCCTCCTGAATGAGCTTGTATTGCCTTTTGCCAACACTGGCTGTCACAAATCTCTCCTACCCTGCCATGATCAGCTTTTCAGTATTTTGGAATCTTTTTTACTCAGGGTAGAGGAGGAACATTTTAAATTTCCATCTAAGCACCGAAAGAGCCCAGAACACTGCTGAGGGGCCAATGCAGTGCACAGAAAATGTGTTCCCTATAGACATTCATAGATAAAAGAGTGGAGGTCGCATGGGACAGACCAAACTCTGTTTTCTTAGTGATTCATAAAGAATTTGCATCTACAACAGACACCCAACATAACACTAATTACATGCCTATGTCTTTAACAAACCACAACACTAAGAAAGACTTCCCAGATGCATTTATCAGAAAAAGATTCAAGCAATAGCTTCTGCTGTGTTTATAGATCCGACCAAGAGACATTGCTTCCAGACCAGAGTTTCAGTTTTCATCGCTTCTTTCACCATTAACTTATTATTTATGATTTCATGAGGGGAACACAGCAACTGCCAACAAAGAGGGTATTTTCTGTAGATGTCCATGGGAACAAGAAAAAGACCCAGAGCACCAAATTAAAAAACATAATACAGGAATAAAACTTGTTACTCCAGACACAACAGGGCAATAAAAAAACCAAGACTGTAAGTAAATTCATCGGGTACTTTGTCTTACTTGGCTTTCCCTCTCTGTCTGCAGAAACAGCCTGATTCTCTGAGCAGCCAGTGTACAAAGGATTGCTTTAAACTGTGCAGCCCTAGCACAGCCACCTTAGATACAATGTAAGGCTGTCTGGATGGACAGCAGTTAGTCAGGGGAAGCCTTCTTAATGATGATATGGTTTTATAATCATAGAATAATTAAGGTTGGAAAAGACCTCTTGGATCATTGAGTCCAGCCTATGACCTACCATCACCACTNGCTATCAGATTTTTCTGGGCAAGCCTAGCCTCCATGGAGCTGAGCCTGCAGCCTTGTCCATGCTCCTTTGGGACGCCAGTCTTGGAGTACAACTATTCCTGAATTCACTCTTGTCCACCACCTTTTGTGTCCCAAGAAGATAATTTGAAGCTCCATTCTAAAAAAAAACGGCCACAAAAAACCCTGTAGATGGGATGTACTTTCAGCTTCTGCCATAATGTGAGTCAGTAGCGGGTATGCGGCAACAGATTCACATTTCCATCATGTCAGCTCTGCTTAGCATCCTTTCACAGTTTCTTTTTTGTCACACCACTGCCTAACCTGACAGAGACTAGCATAGAGTGAAGTGAGGTAACATGATTTAAGAGCTTGAGAATTATTACACCAAATACACTGCAATAATTTTTTTCCCCACCAACTGCTTTCCTTTCCTCCTCTTTTTTTCTTGAGAGGAGTGCAAGTGGGGAGAAATGTGGTATTCAAAACAAGAAAAGGCCTTAAAAGCAAATTGTCCAAATCCCTCAGTCCAGTAAGTTGAAAGCTGGCCTTTATTTTGGGAAGTTTCCAGCATTGCCAGTAAGCTGAGAGAAAGGGGAAGAGAGGACCTTCATCCGAACCAGGGCCTTTCCCAAACTGCCACAATTCAGTGGAGAATCCCCACAGGTGACTCAACAAGCTAGAGAAAAATTATTAGTTACAACCTTCATTTTCTTCCCTTCTGCTAAACCTGAAGCTGCTCCTTCCCCAGAACAAGATCAGAGCTGGGCCCTTCCCTTCCTTTCACTTCCTACCCTGACCCTATTTTGGTCATTACTGCTAAAGTATGATGACATAAAAAGCTCTCTTCATTTGTACCCACAAAGGAGCTTCGGAAGAAAACTGATGCTGTTGTCCAGAGCTTTCAACCCTTTCCCCTAATTCTGACTCATGTCATCCAGTGCCATAACTCTCAATTTCTTTCTTGGCTCCTCGGGTGCTTTATATCCTGTGATCCAACACCGGTTATGATATTTCTGCTTTATGTTTACTTCAGTTTTCTTAGTATGTCTTTTGCTGAGGAACTGCTAATTCCTGCACCCTTAGTGTCACAACGGTACTGTCCTCCTGAAAGAAAGGAACAAAGGAAAGGCAGACAGAAAGGACAGAATGAAAGAAAAAGAATAAACCCAACTTGCTTAGCATTACCACCAAGATGTACTTCAAAGCCACAGGAATTTCCACTAACTCCTGCATCAAAACCTAGCTATGATTAACCAAAACAAAGCTATTATATAGCATTATTTATGACAAAAAAGGGCAAAACTACAGTACTGCAGCTCCATTGCATTGGTACCTTAGTAAAGAAACCTTGACGCCTATTTAAGGTTATTAAATTTTTCCACAGAAATACTCTTATGAAATGTCCATAAAATTAGAAATAATTAACATGTGTGATACTGTGACTTTTTTGTTTTCACAGAAACAGGGTCTACAATGTCTGTTGGAACACAGAAGAAGCTTTAGCAACAAACTAATTTTCTCATTCTTTTCTCTTTATGAAGTAATTTTATAACTCAAGGTAATTATCAATATCTTTCTACTTCTTGCTTTTTAGTTTGATTAAAGGTCTCATATGTACCTTTAGTTTCCTGACTTGGCCTGGATTTTACATGTCCTTGAGATTTTGTTTCAACCTACTTTCCCACCCGTAAAAATACAAAAAAAATCTTTCCGCAGCATAAAAATACATCTTTTTTTGGTGCTAGCCATTCAAAACATCTTCTGGTGTTCATATAGTTCATCCACCTCTTTCTGTGTTGACTCATCTCTGTGACGTTCGCTATTATATGTCCTGTCATTTCCAGTTCACGCCTTATGGCATTATGATGTGTCTTCCCTTCCACACTAACAGACAGATATGGTTTGAAAGAGATAAGTGATAGAAAATTAAAGGGCTTTCCTACTGATCTCATATCAGCTGCATTATTCCACGATGACACACTTTTCATCAGAACCCCCACCAACACCAGAGGAGACCTCCTTTAGCTGGATGTCCTTAATCACCATTTGTTAATTAGCTACATTGCCATTCAGTGCTGTTCTGCGCACATTTTTGTACCTGAGTAACTTCAGCGGTTAAAGCTGAGTTTATGAAATGTATATAAAACAGAAGCTTTAAAAAGGTGGTTATATGTCAAGAATACATCTTGCTGACACAAGGACCTCTATTCCCATTTAACTGCACCTGTCACCAGAAGGTTCGTACCATGCAGATACACCGACATGTACCCAGGTCTAGCCACATTGGCACTGATGCTGGGCACAGACCGGGCACAAATGTGTGACACACATCTCTTGACAGGGTTGCCACAGGTGGCTTTTGCCCCTCAGAGCTGGACGCTTTAGGGGTAATTGACCTAATCAAAGAATACCACAAATAACTACACAGATATTTGACTAAATCTACCTACGCCAGTCATTGTACGTGGAATTTTCACGGGTTTTGGCAGAAATCATGTGAATGCCCACACTGGTGTGGCTGTTACCTGAAACCAGACTAACCCAGTAGGCTCTGCCTTAAGGAACAGCAATACGCCAACACAAGGAGTTTCTTTATGTGAGATAGATGAGTGGATAACAGGTGGTACTTAACAGACCTGAAATGAGTAGTGAGAGAGTAGGATGTGATAAAAAGGCATCATTTAGGGACACAGAAATGAGACAAAACAAATCATTGACAAGAGCAATCTGAGGACAGATATTATTTCCAGGGCAAGATAACAGGAAAGCATTTTTTGTTGTCACCTCCTGTTGTCCTGCAATCGGCTTACAACCTCATCTCACCACCATCAGCAGTGACCTGTGCAGCTCTGAGCACTGTCATTAGCTCAGCACCCGCTTCCCGATTTCCTGCTTCAGTGCAACAAGTACTTCATACTCTGATCATAACTCAGCAAGGGGGTATGTTGCTCCCACCAACGCTTCTGATGGAGAGGTCTTTCACAGTTCTCCTGGATGTCACATCTGTGAAAGATAGCCTGCGTATCATACCCACAGGTATAATGTTGGAAGAATTGCTAGTAAAAATCAAGCAAACCCATGGTGACCCACAAAGCAAGCCTGAAGGCATCACCCCAACTTCTCACTGACCTACAACACTGAGAAGGCAAATTATTGCACACTAACATCACGTTCGGCTCTTCCTGTGAACTCTAGCAGTTGGCTGCATCCCAAAGCCAGGGACAACAGCAGAGAGGAACACTGGCAACAACCAGTCCAGTCTCCTGTGGGCTGCAGACCTCCATGAGAGCAGGTCTGTGATGGGGGCAGTTTCTGACCTCTCATCTCTCATAGACTACTCTCTCCTCAGCTTGAGGTGAATTGAGGTTTCAGCCACGTATTTGTGTTCTGCTCCAAGTCTGAGGAGCTGCATGCTGTTTAGGAAATTTGAGGGCAAGGGAACCAGCAGCCTTTGGAGACTGGTCAGCAATACGAGTTCACACAACCAGACAATAGGACCGATCCAAGACAGACCATGTTTGGGAAAGGCAAAGCTGCAGGGAATCAGCTTTGCTCAGCACCAGGTGATGTAATGTCTCTGGAAAGCAAGATGGGCAGAGAGCTCTGATGCATCCTCTCTCATCACAAGAACCAGAACTGGGGATGGAGGATATTCATACAAATGTGGGAAAAAGCAGAACAGAGGGAGGAAGGAACAAGCAGACGGGGAGGAGGAGGTGCTGAAAACCGGCAGGGGAACAGCTCTTTCTGGGAGAGAGTAGAAAAGATTTTGCGTTGAGGAAAGCTGTCGCCAGTTATTTTTGTACAGATTTTAAAGTTCATCGAACCAAGCTCTGGAAGTTGCATGTTGTGTTTTTGGCTGACAATATCAACATACCATATGGAGAAGCCTCAGTTTGAGCTTTACAATATTGTTTGGATTTGATATTGACGTATTTTCATCACTGAACCTGCCTTGAATTGTATGTTCTTTTCTTTTGATGTATGATTGGTGAAAAAAACCCACAAAACAAAAAAACCCCAAACTCAAAAACAACAGGAGAAATGCACAGGGAAATTCCTGTATTTTGAATTAGATCTGAAATCCATTGACTTTAACATCCTGTCTTTAACAGCACCTACCAGACATGGTAGATTCCAGACAAGAGGAAGAGGCAAGAAATACTATACTACAGAGATATCATGGATGCTGTTTCTCCATCTGTTTGTCCCATTATTATTATTGGACTGCTTCCCTGTTTTAGGGATCTACTGAACTAGTGGGGTAAAGAGGAGAACAGTCTAAAGATAGTCCTTACATTTACTGCTATAATAAGAAATGAGGGGCAACAGCTCCCACTTTGTATGCTCAAAGATCCCTAGCACAAAATAATCTGGAAGAAAAGCATGGAATGGAGGAAAGTACAAAGGCTGGAGGGAGTGAAATATACAGGTGAGAGAAGAACCAGAGGTCCCAGAGACAACAGGAGCCGATAACACTTTCTAGTTTTGCTACTTGTAAAGCTTTTCTCTTGTAATGTTTTATTCTTTTGCTGAAATTAAGCTGTATGTACTCAGAAAAGCTCAGGGCTTTTGTCACTCCAGAGCACCGATCACTGCTGCCAAAGGCAAGTCTGTCAGGTAATTAAAAGCCGTGCAGCTAACCTGTTGACCTCATCACAGTGTTTGGCATTGAAGCCTGGGGATCTCATCTAAGCCAAGGAGAACAACTATGGCCTTTCAGGTCAGCCCAGCTAATGGCTGAAAGGAACTGACAAGAAAAAGCAGGAAAAGTCAGAGGGTGGGTGCAAGTCTGCAGCCATGAGAACAACTATCGAAAGAGAAGGTCAGCTCTCTTTGCAGACCCGTCATGCTGTAAGGACATCAGTTAATTACATGGACAGTTGTCCACAGGCAATATGAGAATCCCAAGAAGCATCCTCTGAGCTGCATGGAGGAGCTGCCAGAATGCAGGGGAAGTCTAAAGGAGGCCAGCTTCATGAGGACAAAACTAGCATTTGGGGATCTAAACCTGGTTTATACGTTTGGTGGGTTTTGTTTGTTGGTTTTTGTTGTTGTTTGTTTGCTTTTTGCTTTGTTTTTTTTTTTTGTTTGTTTTTCAATAATGTATTACAATTGCAGACTTTTTAGAGCATGAATACTACTGACTACATTCTTGTTGGGCTTACCATCTTGTGTCCTTGCCCTGGACAGTGTCTCTCATTGCTCCTGTAATAGGAAATCCAACATTCAAGAGTATCCAGCGAACACCCTGGGCCAGATTTGAACCTCAGAGCTACTCAGTGAAAGATTTTGCATCCTGTAAAGCTCTCTTCAGCCAGCCACTGTCCCCAGTTGATACTTCTTCTACAACCTGCATTTTAAGAAACTATACTTTCCTCTGCTAATTACCATCAGCAGCATCAAATCAAGCAGTAGTAAAAAGCACTCCCACACATCTCTTCCTCCTCCTTGCAAGTCCACGCTGCACCAAATTGCATATTTG
>WEIS01001028.1:0-25021 GCA_013389965.1 Todus mexicanus | reverse complement strand
AATTATCTCCTTTTTTTTTTCCTCTTTTTGTCTTTTTTTTTTTTTTCCATGATACAACAGGCCTCGTTTGTCCTCAGAGCAGGGTAATTTAGTGTTCCATGTTGGCTCCAGCAAAAATATTGAATTTAGAACTGGAGCACTGGGGAAAATAAAAATCAATGAAGAAGACCTTGCAGAACTTTTTAATCAGGTGATATAGTTACTTTTCCATAGTATGTTTGCATTTTCAGTTTTGCACTTTAATAGTTTAATTGTCTTCAGAATTTCTTAGCAAAGGTTTGATGCATTTTATATGATTCTTATTTTATATTATCTGTGTTGGTGCTGCAATATGAAAGTAAGCTATTGCAGACTTGTAAAGTAATCATGCCATTACGAAAAATAATTAAAAGATTAGATTGTGTATGTAACAGAGCTCTGCATTTAAGTGGACTTTATAACAGCATAGTTAAACAAGAATGAAACTTTCCTAAGCTTTTGAAAAACCAAAGCTTGTTTACATTTAGAAGCTTTGAAAAAACGAAGCTTTTTTCACATTATCTCTGTTATTTAAATTTAGGTGAGAGAAAATAATGCAGAGATTCAAGGACTTAAAAAAACCAATGGTGCCTTTCAGAACGTGTCCCAGCAGGTTGCTCTGCTGACCTCCAAGGTGAGCCATACCCTTGTGTTATCGTCCTCCAGTGTTCAAAGTTTTCCATTCCTCAGATTAACATTATTACCTGATGCATTTTAGTATTTCTGGACTCCAATTCAGGGAACTGAGGCGGAGTCCATCACTAACATCAGCTCAGAGCGTGTGTTTAATGTTGAGATATTTATTCCGTAACTCTGGAGATAATGGAAATATTTCTGTAAGTCCCATAATTTCTGTCTGCCAGGATGCTTCTTTTATTCACTGCCAACACCTCTACAGACTATATCCTCTAATATTTAAGGAAGTTAAATCCCACTAAATTCGGGAAATGGACCATATATGTTAAAGTTTTTACACAGACATTCCATTCCATAGATCAAATGGGCTATAGGGGTTTCCAGTGGAATGAAAGGACCTATGCAGCAGTTTTGTCTCTTCCCTGACACTGAAGATTTTTCTGCAACAGCAGATTTTGCAACTTTTATCTAACTTGATTTAAGCGTCTTTTGTTGCAGTGTTGCCACAAGTTCCTTACAGGAGAATATTTCATAGCCTAAGAGACCTTCCTTTGGGGAAATTGTGCTAATCCATATCCATCCTATTCCCTGATTCAGTTTCAGCTAGCTGTTCGGGGTGACATCACACTAAGGCACAGTGAACCTTTTGTTGTACTATCTCAGACCCTCATTCTTTGAGTGCATGCAAACACCTGAACAGTTACACTGGAATATTCCCATTCTCCATGTTGAGCACTGAATACACCTTCACAGCACTGAGTCTTGCTTTTTGGAGGCAAACTGGGACATATTTAAGCTGTCATTTTCTGAACAACCTAAACAACCAAAGTCTCAGTGAATGGGGCCTGATTTGAACCTGTCACCTGGTTTCACATATCAGCTTTTCTCAAAACAAAGTGTTTTATTAGCCTACAGGCATCCAGCACATACCTCTGTGGTCACTCATATACCAATCACAGTGTAATTTGCATTTCTCTTGCAGATTGTGAGTCTCGACAACAAACTTCAAAGCTTAGAGCAGGTGAGTAAATGGGAAGCAAAATAGAGATCAAAAATCAAAACCCAACCTGAAGTAAGCAAACTGAAGTTACAATGATTAAATAGCTACTTCATTTCTTTCCCCTCATGCATTACTCAGAAGAACTTTTTTTGGTAACAGGAGGTAAAAAAACAGCCAAGATTTGTGGAAGAGGTGAAATGCCTTCTTATTAAATATAAACTGTGTAAGACCCTATGTTTCTTAAAGGAAAAATAGTTGTAGACTCAAGAACAACTAGATAACAAGAAGAAGTAAACTCTTCCTTTACTAATCTGTCAAGACAAAGACTGGAGGATTCAAACTGGATTTTATATTGTGCTGCAATAGCTAATTTTCCATTGCCATCTGCTTCTCCACCGAGTTTGAGAAAAGCCACAGCTACATCTGTCAGTAAAAGCAGTTATCAGATGAGTCACCCATGGAATCAGGAAGACAAGATAACCCTCCATCTATAGTCATAGTCTGCTGCTGAAGAACAGTCTCTACTAACGTTTACTTCTTGCTTCTTTACATTTCTCATCCTAGTGCTTGCAACCATACATCCTAAGACCAATCATATTAGACATTTTTTTTTGTACAGGCATAAGTGAAAAAACCTTCAAAAATCAAACTTGCTGAAAAATAAGGGGGTGGGAGTGCGGAAGGGGAAGGAGAACCCAAGAAAGAATGAAAAAAACATTAATGTTTGTCTTGAAAATAAATGCTAGTGGAACACCAAATAAGCAGGAACCTCATTTTCTGCTCTTTTCCTGGGTTTCAGACTATCCAGAGGAGAGCCTGCAGTAGTAACCCCTGTAAGAACTCGGGAACCTGTGTAAACTCTCTCGATGGTTTCATTTGCCTCTGTCCCAGCAACTGGCAGGTGAGTCTTTAACCGCTTTGAATATGGAACATGTATTGTAACTATAAGGATACACCTGGCTTAGTGTAATTGTGATGAAGCATAGCAATTTATGATTGCTCAGGACAGAGTGAAATATACGGAAGAGCAAAGCAGAAGTATCCCACTTACCATTTGGTTGAAGGGCAACACATTTACTTCTCAACAATATCAATATGTATATATATATAAAAACCCCAAACCATTGTACCAGACCCTACAGTGTTGTATGTGGGCGATGGCCCATGAAGTCAGTGATGCTTGGCAGTTCCCACAGCAAAGAATTAGACTTTGGTTTTTGCTGAGCAGTGAACTGAACTGCATGCCCTTGCTGTTGATCTTACGCAAGAATAGAGAAAGAATGGGGGAAGGGAAGGATAGTTATTCAAGCTCAAATAACTTACTTATAATGAGGGGTATAAGTAATCTGTCTCATTCTGAGTTTTTTTAATCCAAAGACTTTACTGACAAAGGCTTCAATGATGCTGTTATATGCACTAGGGTTGGAAAAGTTGTATCTTCTTCTCAAGGGGTCTCAACCTGAAAGTGTGCAGGCAAGATCTGGGTCAAAATTTCTGTGCTTTCAGTCTTAATAAAACAGCATATCCCAGTAGAAACCGTTTGAAATAATTTTATCTGAGCCTTCTGCTAGCAAGATGGAAAGTAGAGAGGATGACAGGACTATACTGTCTATATGCTTTCTGCAAACATCTGAACTATTTAATCCCCAGTCTAACTGATAACCAGGGTCACAGGAACACAGCTGAAAAAAAGTTTTGTTGTACTGTTTCATAAGGGAAGCTGTACTGATAGCAGCCCATGCTTGTATATCTTTGGAAACTATATTAAACATTGGCTCCATGGTTTGCTTAATTTCTCAGTTATTTGGAAAATAAACTGGTTTTCCATTTCATCTTAGGGCCTCCTGTGTTCAGAGGATGTCAATGAATGCCAAATTTATGCTGGAACAGCATTAGGCTGCCAGAATGGAGCCACTTGTGTGAACACACCTGGCAGCTACAGGTAACTTTTCAAAGCTAGACACAAAAATCCTATGCGACGCACTTTGCTATTTTTGTACCCTGTGTCACACCTGCTCCACAATACTAGGAATAATTGTGTTTAGTGCCTATGCACTATAATCCCTTGCAGTCTGAGAGAATATAAAATCCTTAATACACTATATACCAAGCCCACCACAGACACAAAAGGCCCTCCAAAGTCATTGCCTGCTTTGACGCTAGCAACAAGAACCATATTGATCACACAACCATATTGGGGAAGAAGGCTTCAAATTGGAGACTAGCTCCAGTGACCTGTCCTTCTGTTGTAGGTACAGATGCTTTAATGGAAGTTTATTGCAGCATGGGATGTAGGCGGGGTGGTGAGATGCAGCATGCTGGTCTGTAACTGGCACTTGCCAACATGCCCACCTAGCACAGCCCCATTATCATTACTCCATTATCACGTACTCTCTGAGACCAAAAGGAGTGAGGAGATGAAGGAGGTGAACAGCTTTGGCCCAGCAAAGTCTTTGAGTTGTTGGAGACCTCCTGAATATATGGGCACCCTTGAACGCTGGCATTCCCAGAACACCACACAACTCTGAGAAATGCCTTCACCCCCTTCAGAAGTACAGGCACTGCTGAGACTGCAACAGAGCAGGCAATACACAGCGTTGCCAGGCAGAAAGGGAGGAGAAATACTGTCTGCAGCCAGCTGGCCCGGGAGGGTGCCTGGGAAATGCCTATGTGCAGTCCCCCATAGCCATGAGGTCCCTGGAGTGCATCTTTGTCTGTGCCCAGCTTCCTAGGAAACATGTTCTTATTTACAGGCCAAGCCAGCCTGAATGTTCTGTCTCTTATTTTCCAAAATGTCAAATAATCTGGTAAATAAATAGCTTTCAGATGTAATACAAAGCTGTCCCTGTGCAATGGGAACAAGCATTTGCTTAGAGCATACCACAGCTCTCCGCAAAGCATTTTGTCTCCTGCTTAAGCATGAAAACCTTAGCCCCTACAAATATTTACTTGGTGTAATGCTGGCTTATAGTGCTTTGTCAGTTCTTGGAAGAACATCAGACAAGGAAAGTTCTTCTGCAGTGCTCCTCATACTTCATCACTAACACAGGATCCTGAGGAGGTGTCACTGGCACGTAATGCTTCCTGTTAGCTTTTCTTTGATTTTAAAGGATGTTTCTAGCTTGCCCTCAGCTGTCCCCAACACAGATATTTGTCAAGGTAATGACATGCAAAGCAGCCCGCCTTTACTTGTTTCTTACTGTGTGCAGAGATGTAGCATACAGGTATGTGACTAAATTAAGCTTTGAGAGAACAAACCCACTACTTTTCTCACAAGTGTTGTCATTGTGTTAGTACAGTGATGATTCTTGTGAGTGTCTTCCGCAATGTATTTCTTGCCCTCCTTGCTGAATCATTGTTTCCTGAAATCTGAATCTTAATATTACTGCTTTTGCATTATGCTCTCGGGTTTATTGAGGGCATTCAAGGTCTATTGAGTCCTTTCCCCAACTCCATTGAACTATCTTTGCAGTTTCCCTTCATATACTATGTGTCTTCTGAGTACTCCCCAGATGCTACATCCATCCCCAGACAGAGCATGACCCCATTCTTTTAAACAACTGTGAGAGTATTGCTGCTAGTTTTTCTGGGTCCCAGCAATGCACGTCACCCCACTCTGTTGTAGTTTATTGCACCAGTGTGGATATTTACCTTTCCATAGCCCCCAGTGTTAACACTAGGTAAAGGTCCTGTGAAATAGAGCGTAGCTCAGTTTTCACTCCCTGTTCAGATTCTTTACCTATATGCTTGAAGGAAAGCACTGAAGTATGAGGAAAAAGAGCAGGTGTTCAGGAAACACCTTCCTGAATCAGGACCTTAATGGAACTTTGCATTAGTTGGATGAAAGTCCACAAGAGTCCCCAAGTCTATCAGACTTTTGTGTCAGAACCAAAATAACAAGGACCTTATCACAACATGCCGTCAGTGATGGGCAAGAACCAGGGCAGTGCTGAGCAGCCGTGCATCACAATTTGGCTGAATCTCCTTGCTGCGTGACCTACTTCTTGAAGCTGTTCTCTGAGCAACTTCAGATGGGTAGCAGATTAATCTTTGCCAGACTAGGCAGAAGACAGTGCTGTTGTCATCCTTCTTTGGAGCTGGTCAGATTGCCTTGCTGTATTCTTTGGAGTGGAACATGAAGCTCTGAATGTACTTTGAACATACAAAGGTGATCTGGTTCCCTGACCTCTGTGCTTGCCCAGGCTGAGCTCCTGCACTGGCTGGATGACGTTGGTCCGACTGCCCTCCCTTACAATAATGAACATGCTGTCTTAAAGCACTGTAGACTGCAGTTAAGCATTAAGCTATTGTGGGGTTTTTAAGCCTGAGTTCATCCAGGTTACCTGTCTTGGGTGCAGTGGTTAGTTACCTGCAATTGGCTTATCAAAGTGCTATTTCAGCTGACTATGTGATACCCTGGCAGGGGCAGCAGCAATAAATTACTCCAAGGTCCCGATCAGCTGCACTGGAAAATCCCGATTGAGATTCTGCAGATAAATGCTTTTACAGAGTAGTTTTCATTAGCCACCCTATAAGCAATTCAACAGGAGTGTGTACCTGTCAGATATCTCTGTGAGGAGTAGTCATCAGCAGATACCACGACATATAACATGCATCCAAATAATCATCTCAGTCATTTTAATAAAAACTAATAGGCAGCTTCCTGTAGGTTGAGGTCTCTGTCAGCTGTATTTCAGAGCCTCAGATTTCTTCCATGTGGGAATAAAGAATGAGAGAAAAGGGAAACGTTAACTGATGGCTTAGAAGTTCCTAATTTCAATTCTGCCATGTATGTACAGTGCTGTGACTCCAGTGTGCCCTATAAATAACAACACAATGCAGCTGGTAGCCTGCAAGCTGGATATCCCCTATATAATGCCTCCTTTCAGCCCACTGCTTTGTTCTTCCCACCCTATCAGCCCCAAATGCCTCCTCCTGACAGCCTCACTCATCAGATTGCTGGGCTGTTGCTGGGACAGCAGCTGCCAGATTTTGANCTTTTCCTTTTCCTTTTCCTTTTCCTTTTCCTTTTCCTTTTCCTTTTCCTTTTCCTTTTCCTTTTCCTCTTTCCCCCTGAATTTGCACTTACAAATGTAGCAGAACACTGTGGATTCTTCCACAGGGTCAGACAGTCATGGATATGCACAAGTTCCACCTGATTCTTGGGCCTTTGCTAGAATAGCTTTGCCTGTGTGTAAGAGTATTAATGGGTTGTCAATATAGCTAAACAGACGGATTTTATAAGTAACACCACGTAAATAAAAGAGTGGGAAATGATCTATTACTATGACAATATGTGATCTTTAACAGTTTTCTTTTTCTTTTTGCTTTCACCATTAGCTGCTCCTGTACTCCAGAAACCTATGGGCCTCACTGTGCCTCGAAGTTTGATGACTGCCAGGAAGGATCTGAGACACTCTGTGTGCACGGCATCTGCGTAGATGAAGACAGGGATAAGCCCAATGAGGTAAGGAACGATGTATGTCTCATTATACAGCACAACATGAGTAAGCATCAAATAATGCTGAGAACCACAAAATGGTGTAGCACATACTGCTGCTGAAAAACAGCAAGAAATGCCATGGTACAACATAACCTAATCTCTCTCTTGTCCCAAGGACTGCAGAAAGAATTGAAAATGCCTTGTGTCTTGTTAGAGGTACTCGCCACAGTATCAGATCTACTGCCACACCCATAGAGAGCTTGAGAGCATTCAATGAATAAGTCAAAGTCTTATTTGAAGCTAAATACAATTACTGTTCATTATTTGTGGAGTTCTAAGTTCCAAGAATAGTTTATTACTTAAATTTTAAGAAGGACAAACATAATGAATTTTGTTTTTCCTGAGAAAAGGAATACCTGTGGAACATTATTGTCAGTGGCCTGGGAGCTGCCAGGGCTATATAGCGGCTGAGTGACTGCCTCGCATCTCACAGTGGTGTTCTTCACAGTCAGTTGGACACAGTCTCTGACTCCAGGCCCAAGCTCTCTGAGCATCTGCACTGGGTGGATACTAGCGTACACTTAAACAGTCTTCTGGAGCAAGCCAGCTCGGTTTTTTTGGGAGACAATCTGGGAGCAGGGTGTTGACTCCAAATGGACATATGGAACATGCCAGCTTTGATTCCTTCCACTCAGTGCAGCCCTCCAAAACCACCCTGCCAAGCCTATGCTCCTTAACACTCCTATACACTCATGAACCATTCCAGACACATCACGTATTCTTCATGTTATGCTGTAAAATAATCTTTTTGCTCAATTTGTAAAAGTTTTCACAACTCATCACTTGTTTTCTGCCCATTTTTCAGTGGAGAAAGCTTTTCAAAAGGCTTCAGTGTTGGCTTAACAGTGTCTGCTCCTGTGACAGTCAACAAAGCTTCCATTAGCTTTAATTGGACCAAAGCTAGATAAATGCTGAAATATGGCCATTAGTAAAGTTTACTAGGAAGAAAACTGTTTTGCTCAAGGAAAACATGTATTTCCAATTTAATGTCAGCACTGCAGATTGCACAGATTGCTGAACAGTTTGCTTAAAAAACAACAAGCAAGCTGATTTCAGGTTGCTTACACTGATCTGTTTACCTTGGTTACAAAGCAAGTTGATGACTTTTAATTATGTTTATATACAGCTCATAATTGCTGTTCATCTTCTCTGGGAGTTTTGGGGTAAATTACAGGTTTCTATTATGAACATAATGAATGAGCCCATTGTTGCTTTCATAATCTAAATAGGTAAATTCAGAGGATGAAACAGACTGAGAAAACTACTGCAGCAACTTATAAAACAGAATGTGCAAACCATGTAATGCTCTGAAAGCTTTCTTGATATAGTTTAAATGACATTTTGTAAAGTTAACTCCTGCCCTTTCCTTGACTGTTCTAACTGTCTTAAATATGTAATGTGATGTTTCCTGTGGCAGCCCAAGTATCGCTGTATCTGTGACAGTGGTTGGATGTCCCCTCCTGGCAGCCGGGCCTGCAGTGCTGATATAGATGAATGCAGCCTCCCTAATTATCCGTGTTCACAGAATCCGCCTGTGCAGTGCCACAACACACAAGGCTCCTACTCATGTGATTCCTGCCCCACAGGTATCACGTCCTTCCACACTATCAGATGGGAGTGGGTGGCAGCAGGTAGTACTGCCTATGTGTCAAAAAACCACAGGGTCCAGATGAGAGTAACTCTATGAGATGCTTTGGTCTGTATTCCAGAGAATAAATGTCTGCAGGTTATGTCTTCTCTAAGTAACGTGGGCTGTGGGGTCTAATACATGATATATCCCATCCTAAACTGAGCATCTGAATGGGTCTGATGTACCCTCATGTCCATAGATACCTTCATGTCCTATTATCTTCATGTATTAGGACTGAGATACAGTCATATCCTTATGCTCACTGCCCTAAGGCAATGTAAAAATCTAATTGTCCCCTCAAGCCGTATAACCTATGATTCCTCTTCCTGAGTTGGGTAGGTGGTGTCTATAGGAGTAGTATTTGAAGTATTTAACCAGAGTTATGATAAAGCTTTTCTGCAAATTGTACATGTGTGCATTACACCAGAACTGCTTCCTTTTTAGGTTAAAGTGTGTTTGATTCTGGAATATGCAGAATACAGTTAAAATAAAATGTCCTTGCACACACATCTCCACTCTGTTGTGTTTGTAACCTATTTGGCAGACCAGTATGAAGTTTCATCGGTTATGAGAGGGACAGGTCTTCTCTTGTGTTAATGAAATGAAATTCAAATGTCATGTTTTTCTGCTTTATAAGAAGATCTGGTCAAAGAGGAAAATTAAATGGCCAGATATTTTCTATTTCAATGTCTTTCCTGTGCTTCTTTTTAGGCTGGCAAGGAAATGGCTACACTTGCCAAGACATTGATGAATGTCAACAGAGTAATGGAGGCTGCTCAACAGAACCGAGGGTTCTATGTATCAACACAATGGGATCCTTCCACTGTGGGCTCTGTCCACCAGGTAAAAGAGATTTTTGTTGTTGTTGATAAAATTGTGGGAAAGCTTAAAAGATGAAGATTCAACACATTTGAGCCTGAGACTTAAAAAGCTGAAGACTGATTTTATATAAAGAAGCCTCAGACATGCAAAGCAATACTGTAATATATAATGCAAGTCCAAGTATATTCAAACTGCTTCAGCTGTTAATGAACATTTTGTAGAGTATGTCTCTAACAATGGGCCTCTGAAATGTGTTTCTCTTTTAGTAGGCAGCCCTTTTCACTGTTAGAGCCATGATTTGATGAAGTACTTTATAAGATCTTTAATGGGAAAAAAGGATTGCGTAATTATGATAGTAATTGTGTTGTCTGTATTAATTGAAAGAGCATCCTGTGTGCCATAAATCAGCTTTTTTGTCTGCCTTTAAAAAAATCCTTGATAATTGTCACGCTCTGAATGCTGTCTAAGGCAGCAGTATTTCCACTGCAGTGTAGGTCAAGAAGTGGAATTTGTGACTTACATCTTTGTAATTTGTGGTTTATGATTTAAAATACATTACGAAAGGCAAGCTATCAATGCAAGAAATCCTACCAGGAAAAAGTGTTTCTAATTTGTCTTTCAGTCGTTCTTTAAATGGCGTCAGGCTGCTGAGTAATGATGTCACTCAGTTACTGAGTTCTGAAGGGCTATCTCCATGCTGGAAACATGGCCTCAGACAAGTTTTGATGTGGTGCAGTGAACCTCAGCTCTGGCCATGCAGAGTTGTGTGGCAGTGCTTTGGCCCTGCTGAGTCTCCTAAGAGGAGCTGAATGTGTGTTTGAGACCCAAGGGCAACTCTGATATGCAGTGGGAAGCATGGAAGTGGTTGATTCTGGCTGCATGCAGATGCATGAGAAGGGCAGCACATGGTGGCTGACAAGAATTGATCTTCTATGGCATTACTGACCCCACTATATTTGGCTAGCACTAATATACCTTATTTCTAAAATCTATCCCTGCAGTGTAGGAACCAGACTAAATATGCCAGGTTTTACTTTGGAGGCTATATCAACTTTTTAACTGCAGACTATGATTTTGCACCATAAATTTTGCTGTCAGATTTCCGAGAATGTAGTTTGTTACGGTCTAACTGAGATTTGCCTCTGAACAGGTTATGAAGGAGATGGACGAACGTGTACTCAGGTTGATATCTGCTCAATAAATAATGGAGGGTGCCATCCTTCAGCTACTTGTACCTCAACTCCAGGTACGATGTCCTCTAAAGGACTGTAAGTATACCAGTGTGAATCTCAAGGACAGTTTGGTTAGGGTGAATCCAATTTGTAGCAACATATTTAGATTACAGCCCATTCTCACAGTCACTTTTGCCTCACCCAAAGGAGTTCACAGGCATACTAGCTACAGCCAGCAGGCCTTTCCACAAACAATCGGTTTAGACTCCACCAAAAAGCAGATTTCATCATAAAAAATGTGGTGATCTTCATTGTTTTGCTCTGAAGCAATTTTCTGATTTCATCTGCTGTTACCATTCTTCTCCTTTCCACAAATACCCTTTGATTACTGCCAACACTCCCCACAAAGGTGACACTGGACTCTCAGGTACCCGTGGCAAAGCATCACTAGGGACCTTTCCGTGGTCGAACTGGATACTGACCAGGGAAAGTGTCAAAGGGTAAAATAAGCTAGTTAAATAAAGGCTTTGCTTCAAAATGTCTAGGACCTTTATTGTTATTGGTATCATCATCGTAACACGGACTGAATTGCTTTCTGTATCTTGTCTCATCTACCAAGGGCCAATGCCATTTTGTTCCTGCAAATCTGGCTACACTGGAAGTGGATATGGGCCTAACGGATGCTCTCCTCTCAGTGATATCTGTCAGCTGCAAAACCCTTGTGCAAACGGGCAGTGCTTGGTAAGTGCTGTCCTTCTCATGGTTAGTGACAACTGTATACCGTTATGGAATTAAAGCCAGTAACAACAGAGAGACTGGTAAGACTAAAAGCTGAGTGCAGACATACTAAAGGTCGTAAGGCAAGGTCAGCGAGGAGTGGGAGATCAACAGATATAACTGGGGAAAACAAAGTGAGTTTCAGGGCACACGAGGCATTTCTTTGTGTTTGAAGTAGAGGCAGCTGTTTTGGCACTAATAACCTGAGAGGCTGTAGCTGGTGTGTCAGGCTAGCGATGGGATGCTGGTGCTGCTGAGGGAGAACTGATGAGTGGTTGTCCTTGGTAGGACAGGGAAGTAATATATCACCTTGGATTGTGGAGGAATTGCCCATGATAACAAAAACAGTACCTCTACTGACCTTCGGACTGCTAATATCCAGTACAGTTAGTTATGTGCTTCTAGGCTGATCCTGTGAGAGCCCCCCTGCAGTCTCAGGCTGTTTATATAAATATGGAAAGGGTGCTTCACAGGAATTTGTTGTACTCCTGCTGGTAGCTGAGAGTTTTGGACCTTTACTAATTGCTGGTGCCAATTGATTCTCATGCACAGCAACCACTTAATTTGTCCACATGGACCCTGTGAAGGCCTTTTGGCTTTCTCAGTGAGATGTGGTGTGCTCAGGAAAGTCCACGCTGCAGACATGGGGATTTTGATAATTCTGTTTGTTGTGGAGGATATTTATGGTGATGATATTGGAGAAATGTTCTCAAATGGTAAATCTGTTGTTCCAGTAGAGTCTGATCCCATTTGTCCACATTGATTTGGGGATATCCTCCTTTTCATGACCCTGGGAAGCTGAGGGGAAAAGGGACATACAATATGAACTTGGTAGTGTGAGGTTAGCAATTGAATTTGATGATCTTAAGGGTCTTTTCTCTACTAAATATTTCTATGATTCTATGATATGTTACCTTTCCCTTTTCCCACTTTCTGTGTGAAAGAAGATGATCCACTCATCCTCACTCCACCCTTTACCAGCATTCCTCGCTTTCTCTTCTGTAGGTATATTTTGTCTTTTCACTCAGGTATTTCAAGGGCCTTTTGTACCCAGATCTCATGTATTTTTTCTGACTATTTAGAAACTATTTAGTTTAGTCAGTCTGTTAAAAGATATGTCTTCCCCGAAAGATATCCAAACATGAAAACATGGGCAACCATGGCTACAATCTACTACACAAAGATAATAACACAGCCAGATACTTCAGTAATGGGACTACAGAAGCATCTGATAAAATAGAGGAACAGCAGAGCTATATATTTTCAGTGTAATGACATATGACATATAATGTTAATTAAGTATCAGGCAGGTCCAATGAGAAAACACCTTTTTGGCTTCTAAAGCAGCATTCAGAGCCCTAAAGTACACATCAAAATCCTCTTTCATTATACTGAAAATCTGTTTTCAGGACACAGAGGGCACGAGCAGAGAATGCGAAAGGAAATAAAAAATACAGCACATTGATTATATGTCATCAAAGATGAGATTGTTGCCATGTACCTTGGAATACTGTGTTCTGCTTTATCTGTAAGAACTGTGTCTATAAAACAAGATACATAAGGAGAGAGGACTTAAGAAATTCAAACAAATGTTGAAAGACTTGATTATAAAGAGAAGTAGTACAGACTGAGACAAAAGAATTGGAAAAGAGACATACAGAATAAGCAATAACTCAGGGAAGGCAATGAAGTTTTCCCTATTTTCATCCTCAGGATGAAAATGAAGGTTAACAGCCCATGTAATTGCGGTGCAGACTTCCCAGAGAACAGGCTTGAGAGAAGTCACTGTTGTGTTGACTTTCTAGTTATAAGGTTTAGATAATATGATTGACTTGCTTCTAGGGTGATCATTTCAAAGCCTAGAAAATAGTTTTCTGAGTGGCTAAATGAATAAAGATTTTGACTTTTTAGAAAGTAATTTGAAAGAGCTCTGCAAAGAAACAACTTAATAGAACAAGTAAAGAGCTAGATAATCTCATTAGGCTCTAGGTTTATTTTGGTATTCACCAGTGACCATCAAGGCCATTAAATTCCAAAGGTTTTGTTGCTTTACTCTGAATTGCCACGTAAAGTAAGTGTAAATATCACTCTTTCTGCCAACTGCATTAATTCCTTTATGTGATCCATGCATTTTTATTACATTTGCTTATACCTGTAGGCAGTGATCTCCGGATATTTCTGCCTGTGTAACGCAGGCTGGACAGGCCCTAATTGTACAGAGAACATTGATGAATGCACTAGCAACCCGTGCCAGAATGGAGGGACCTGCACCGATGGGGTCAATGGCTACACCTGCGAGTGCACCAGTGCCTGGACAGGACCACAGTGTCAGACTTCCCAACAAGGTATGACCAGGATCCCAGGAGAAATGGACCACCAGGCTTCAGGGAGTAGATAGTTGGTGTATATGATTAATATGTGAATAGGAACAAAATTACAAGAGAAAAAGCACAGCACTCTTCACAGTGGATTACAGGTTCCAATCCAAAATCCCCTGAAGTCAGACTTTTCCAGAGTTTTGTTTATAGATGCTTTGGTTAGCAGTAGGAGCATAACAATGAAGTTGATCTGAAGGCCCTCTGGTCTTGACTAGATGCCAGACATCCTAACATCAGATCTCTGTTCCTGAGAAAGTGGTCTGGAGCTGGCTGGGAAAGAGGATCCAATATAAGGAGAACAGATTTACAAGTAAATATATTAATATTTTCCTTTTGTGCATCCTATTTAATTTGTTGCGTTTTTAGTCAAGATGAAAAGCCAGAAAAGTTTTCAAACAGAAATTTAATGGAAGAAATGGTATCCATGAAAGTATAGAGTGACTGCAAAGTCCTGCCTTTCACATTTCTTCTTAATATTACTTTTCCTGTTTTGGGGGGATTTTTTTTTGTCATTGATTTTAATTAAACAAGATCAGGATAGCATTCCAGTGAGTTTTACTGTGGCAACCATCTGTCAGATGGCTCATATTTGTTGTAGGTTGCTGTGAAGAATGCATATTAACTTTTCACAGAATATAGAATCTAAAACTTTCACTGACCCCCTGTGAAACCTGCTCCATTTTAGAGCTTCTTCAAGCTCTTTCCTGTTTTCCTTAAATATCTAACCAGTAATGTTTTATTATTAAGCACATGTGGAAAACAAAATATTTTTAACCATTCATAATAGAATGATAGAAACCCAGTTTTTATCCAGCGAGAAATTATAATATATCAACTTTTGGTTTAGTTCCTAATCAAGGAAAAATAATACATTTTATAACATAATGATTCTGAATCTGGTTGAGAAATGACAAGATGTTTTGGGCACTTCAAACAAAATTATGTTCTGTTTACCACTCCTTGAAACAAAATACTTAATTTCAGTTTGCTGAGAATTGAGTATTCCTTTAGTGTCAGTTCAGTGTTAAACTACAGCTTCTTGTTGTACAATGTAGCTATCTGTGCATTTTATTTTGGGTGCTTTAAGGATGTATTTTTCTGTAGCTGCTTGGGATTCCCAGTTCACAACTCCCATTCATTGAGTGGCTCAGTGAGAGAAGAGACCACAATATATCATGAGAGGTATTATCAGGCCCAGAAATCTGACCAAAAAGAATAAATGGGACAATAAAACATCTAAAGAATAACTTCTGTTATGCACCACTACTGAGAAAAGCAATTTTATATCGTCTTAGCTTCAAAATCTTATATCATTGTAGATGAAAAGTGTAAAGATTAGATCTGAAGACAACCTTTCGGAAACTAGTTTACGGACTTTTTCCTGAGACAGAATCAACGTCTTCTGGCAGTATCCACATATTCCTGCTGAAAATATTTGTTCTTTTTCCAGGAACTACTTTTCTCTCAGGGAGTAATTTTGCTTATTTTTTGTGACGCCGTTCCACTTTAGAGGAAAGCCTCAAGAGTCTTTTATAGAAGTATCTTTAACCCTTGTCTTGAATGTTTATGAAGCCAAAGCTATGCAAGAAAGTTAGGTTTTGTTTAAGTTTGTACAGTGATAGCACAAATTAATCTATTTAATTTTCTCTCTCTTTCTGCAGCTTGTGGAGGATATCTCTCAGGCTCTCGGGGGACTTTCAGTTACCCTAACAACCCACACAGCCAGCGATACAACAGTAGCGTTAGCTGCGCTTGGGTTATTCAAACGGACCCTAACAAGGTAAAATAGAGTTCAGGTTAAAGAAACCCTCACTCTGCAGAGACCTTCTACTTATCAGAGCAAATGTGACCATCTTCATGCCACATATTCCAATATTGTGATCTGATCCCCTCAGAATACATAGTTTTTCAAAAAGACTCAGTTTCAGATCCTTGCAAGTCTTCAGGCTCCTTAGCCTAAGAGTTTGGCTGTGTAACATTTTCAAGGCTTTTCCTATCTAGCTGAGGGTTAGAATTTATACACCTATCACTAGCTAAAGAAGGTGTCTGTTTTACATTGCTTTAGAATGTTATCTGTGAATAGCTGCACGAGAAAAACTCTGCTCTGAGAGGCTCCACAGTTAGGCTGTGAACTAAGTGACTCCAGAACATTTTCATGTTTCTGATTTCTGAGCATCAGAAATGTGGAATGCTGCACTCATATTGTCACTGGCTTTCTGTAATAATAACATCTGAGTGTTTTAAGGATTAATTTTTAAATGTTGCACTCAAATGTGTATTCTGATTCTGATCTACAGCTAACAACTCCACTTGTGTTATAAATAACAACTATAAGATATGTTAACATGGGATTTCTTACTTGAGATCTAAGTATTTAATCTATTTTTGACATTTCATGGAATGAATTAAGTAGCTTTATAAACCAGTCGTTGCTAGTAGTTGATGCAGAGTTACATAAATGTATGTGACATAACCTCAACTTTAAGCCTCTCCTGTCTTCAGCAGAGCTAGATTAAAGCACGTCGGTGAGGAATCTGAACATACACGGATCTGTGTATGTCACTAAATGTCTAGAGTGGACTTATGAGACACTGATTTTGCATGTGCAAAACCAGATCATGTCATTTTTTTAACTCCCTTGACTATACTTTCAACCATAGCAAGGATGAGAAATGTTAATTATCTGATGAGAAAAATGCCATGGAAAACCTGGAATAAAGTATTTTATGCTGTATTTCAGTCCTTTCATATGGCTCAATATATTTATGTATGTTTCGCATATATAACAGCTGCAGGCAAACAGTCTCAATTATTATAGAAATAGTGCTCTTTCCAGACAATTTCCCTGTCCAAATTCTTTCCTATCTATATTCTCTCTTTTGTTTTGACTCTTAAGATTCTCTAATATCTTCTTCTGTCCTGAAACTTTTCAGGAAATGGCATAATGGCTCCAAAGCTCATAGGTTCTCACAGTTGCATGAACAAATACATCTGCTCTATGCAGTTACTGCATAAACACTATCTCAGCAGATGGAAGAAAAGAGATTTCTTGTTTTGCTACTTCCTGTTAGATCCTGCGTATTACATTCCCGTTCTTCGAACTGGAGACCAGCAATGACTGTAACTCTGACTTCCTTCAAATCCATGATGGACCTTCAGCATCAATGCACATGCTGGGAAAATACTGTGGCTCCTCCCCTCCTGCAGAGCTTTTAAGTTCCCACAATTCCCTGTATTTTTGGTTCTACTCAAACCATAACATTGCAACTGGAGGCTTTACTGTTCAGTGGGAATCTCGTGATCCTGGTAAGTTTGTTGAAATATCACGTAATTAAGCATCTTCATGGCTTTGGAGCAAAATGAATGACATATCCTTTGATGAAGAAACATTACTATCAGTAGGATGGTTTTTTACTAGAGAGTGTAAAATATTTAAACTCCAGCTCTAGACCTCTGCATGAATAACCTTCTGATGATTATTAAGGATCCTTTATATGTCCTGTGAGGAGTCACCCAAAGAGCATGTGTTCCTGGAGGTGTCATTCTTTTCATTAGTCCTTTCTCCTCACAGAGATATCTAGTACTTTGAGCAGACAAGCTACCCTTTTTTCCACTGACAATTTACAAAAGGCTGAAGAGGTTGAACCATGTTTTCCAAACATGATAAATTTTTGAGAGTTTGATTTTAATTTATCTGTGAGCTTTTAGGTATGACTTCTTGTACATTTCTGCCTGAATTCTTGGTAACGCCACTTGTGTGATTCTTCCAGGATGTCTGGCATTGTATTTCTAGAGATAAATTCTGAATCATCTTGAGCAGCATCAAGCCCACTTCAGTGTTCTGTGTATTGTCTAGAAACAAAATGGTGCATTGATTTGTCTTGAAAGAACCATAATGTGTAAAAAGGATAGAAAAATCAGTGGGGAAACAGTTTCTTTATTTCCAGAAGTATTTATTAAGATGTTTAAAATGTGATTTTTGCTGAGGTTTTTTTATTTCAATTGACATTATTCAATAGGTAATTACTAATAGATGAATACGGATACTGAAGAGTGAAAACAAATCTTTTTGGGGGGCGAAAAACCAACGAAGAGGGAGAGGTTTAGATGTGATTAAACTAGCTATTAGGTATAACATGCAAGTTAACCCTACCATTCCTGATTGTTATACTGAGAGGGGTGGGAGTTTTTATTACAAGTATAAAAAGCAACCTTCCTTGTAATTAACATTTTCTTTAAGAAATTAAGCGTCTTGTGCATGGAGAGTATTTCCAAAGTACAGAAATTCAGAGTAATTTTGTTAATCCAATCCAAAATACAATGGTTTTGATCATTTTAAAGATCTTTCCATGATAGCTGGGAAAGAATCTTTCTTTTACTGTGCAAATCAGGAAATATTTGGAGTTCTACTTTTATAATTGGATTGCAGAATTAAGTGTAAAATTTAAAGAAAGAAGTAACTCGTTGGCTTGTTTGGCTTTCTTTTTCGTTTTGGATGTATTCCATAACCCAGAGTGGTACCTTGCTTTGAATCTACAGGAGAATTCATCTTCCAACCTGACACGTAGTGTTAAAGACTGTGTTGTTTCATGTTTCTTTTCTGTTAGAATGTGGTGGTGAGCTGACGGGTACTTATGGCTCGATAAGCTCTCCAGGATACCCTGGTAACTATCCTGTAAACAGAGACTGTTTCTGGACCATTTCAACCAGTCCTGGCCTCCTCATCACATTTGCTTTTGGCACACTGAGCCTAGAACACCATGAAAATTGCAGTTATGACCATTTAGAGGTAAAGTTTAATTGTGGATCATGACAACATTTTATGGCTATGTTATTGCAAAACAAGATATTTCAAAACTTTTTGGGCATACAGAAGGGAACTATTGGAAAATTAAATCCTGGGTTGAAATATTCATTTGTACTTGCTTATTCCAGCCATCAATGCACACTCAGACACAGACAGTGTAACAGAAAGAGGTTGGTATTCCACTCCACTGAAGTCAGTGGAAGCCTTACGACTAAAGAGAATGGGATTTAGGCTGAATACCTGGTGGGAAGCTTTCCCTTTGTTACAAAGCTCAGTCTTCAAACTCCTTGTTGAATGTCAACCCACAGAGAATTAATCAGCCTAAGGAAAAAACTACTAGGGAAAGTGATCTAAGTTTAATAGATTCATATTATATAGTACAGTTCATGACTTGATGTGTGAGTTTAGTGTATTTTCTAAAGTGCAAAGTAATGGTTGCAGAATTTACGAATATCTGGTTGTGGAAATGAGAAGATGATTTGGAATAGCATGTTCTCCAAAATTGTGCAATGCCAAACATGGTATCAGGAAAACAGTTCAACAGTCGATCTGATATTTCTTTCTTTCACAAAACCCTCCTAGAAGCACAATGACAGCTATGGTGGTGTGTCTGTTTCTTAGCTCCTGCGCATTTGGAGGAAGCCTTCTATGAGCTTTCCCTCCACCCACCATCTAAAACATGTCCTGGAGGCCCCAAGATAACTTTAAGAATGTTGGTACTGTTCACAGTTGACACACATCTAATAATCCTAAATGCTGATCTGTCATTCCATCTAGATTCGAGATGGTCTTCTTCCACAAGACCCTGTCCTTGGTAAATACTGTAGCACTGGATCTCCTCCACCACTCCAAACCACAGGTCCATATGCATGGATTCACTTTCACTCTGATGAATTGGTTACTGATAAAGGCTTCCACATTTCCTATACAACATCTCCAAGTAAGTAAAATTCAGCATTAAGAGTCGGTCAGTTACATTCCCAAATATATTCAACAGCATACAAATGGATGTAATTAACACTTGCTACTTAATAATATAGAAAGCAGAAAGCCTCTTTGATTTGCAACCATTGTACAGAGGCAGCCTAAACTGAAAGAGTTACCATACTTGCAAGTCTCTCAACTAATGCATTTTTTTCTTAATATAGCAGATCCCAGTTGCGGAGGAAACTACACAGATAGCGAAGGGATTATCACATCCCCTTTCTGGCCTAACCCTTATATCAACAACCGACAATGTATTTACATTATCAGACAGCCAGAGGATGAAAAAATATACCTCAACTTTACCCACATGGAACTGGAGAGTCACACTGGTTGCTCATCAAATTATATTGAGGTGACTTATCTAAAGCAGTTGATATGAAAGGTTGATTACATGTGTGTACAATCTTTTGATTTCTGTCCCAAGGGCCACTGCAGAAATACGTTAATCAAAGGAGTATGTATACAACTTACTAGGGTCCAAAAGTCACAGGGGCTAAAAGAGCACAACTGTACATTTGGAATGAAGCAAAGATAAGATATGAAAGTCTACGTAGCTTAAAATTAAATCTTAATTGGCTGTACATTATAAAAGTGGAATTTGGACCATTTGTAAATGCTTGCCAAATGTAAGAAATAATGCCACATCCACTATGCAGTGTTTTCTGGAGCCATGGTGTTATACTGAATATCTTATTCTGGTGCGAAAAGGAAGCACACCATATAGATATGCATGCATACATACATTTGTGCATATATATATGTAAAGACATTAATTTATTTTTAGTACAATTGAAACCAGGAATTGTTACCAGTCTAAATCTAGTTATAGAAAAAATAATAGTACAGTTAGAATGCTTCTACATGGAAAATGCAATAATATTAGAGTCATAATGTTGGTGCTATCTAGGATGCACTTGAGGTTATTTTTATGTTTGCTAAAGTGCTTTTACACTTAGCTCATATTCTTTGGTCTGCAGCTTCATATTGCATCCGAATTTACCACTCTGTGGTGCCTTTTGCCTATGCTAGGTACCACTTCTTCATTTTCTTTGTTGATGGCCCTGGGGGGCTGACATAGGGTCCTGTGCTGTGGGCAGAGTGTGGAGGCACCAGATGAGCCCTGGTTCTTCCTTCTCAGCCTGACAAGTTCTTTATACTGGTAGCCCCTGCGCCTTCTGCTGTCACGCATTACCTGTTCTCCTCTGCACCATGCTCCAACTCACCATGTCCCAAGGTGTCTACTGTCATGCCTGGCCTGTATTTCTCCATACAGTCGTCAATACCCTATCCTACGTTGAATGACTGCTGGGTACTGCTGCTGATGCAGAAGTGTGCCTGTGTTGTGCAGAGGGAAGTGGCAGTGAAACAAGTAGGGGCCAGAGCCCCAGCTGAGGAATGAAGGTGCCACCACACCAAGGGGAGGGAGCAGCCCTGTGGCCCCAGTGCCGAGCCAGGTCCTGCGCTGCCACCTGCGTGGTTACGTGGCAGCGGGGTTCAGTTCTGTGCTTAATCTCTTCTTGACGAAATGAGGAATAGGCCCCTGTGAGCTCCATGCAGTTAATCTGTTTTTAAAAGATGTTATTGTGCTGACATCGTTCCCTTCCCTCCTCCTCTAATTCAGAGACTTTGGTTGGAATGAAGTGTAATTAATTTCTGCAATGAGAGGGGAAGTGTGTTTAATGAAAACAGACAGCTTTTGTTTGTTTGGCCTGGTACTCCTCTTGCCTAATTGCTGGCAGAACAGCAGCAAAATTCACAGCAGCCAAAGAAACAAAACCGTTTCTGTTGAACGCAATCAGTTTGTATTAGTTCAGCAAGGCATTTACCTCACTGTTCACTGATCGGTCACAAGCAATTCAGTTTCCCGGCATTTCTGTCCTCTTCTTCCTGCTTGCTCACTCTGAGGCTCAGCCCAGGGCAGAGAAACAGGACCAACATTTTCTGTCAGGGACAGTCAGTATGAGTAAAGCACTGTGCTCATTTATCAAGGCCTGATTTTCCACATACGCTTTTCTAAAACGCTTTCTCACTGAGTTTTATAGTGCAGTTCAGCTAGGGAGATAGCTTTTGGGTGTTTAAGTTACTTAAAAAGTCATAAGTTACTTTAAAAGTCACTCTCTAACAATTGTTTTGTCACTTTGAAAAGACACAGATTGTTCCCATCACTGACGATACCAGGAAACTTGCAGAGTTTCCACAGAGGACAGACACAGCTCCCAGGCACCTGCTCAGGGAGGGATGTTTAGGCTCTTACTGAGAAAGAAACTGCCTCGGACCAGGTATCTGCAATAATAAACTTAGAGGTGATAAAATGTATTTAAGCAAGACGGTGACATGGTGCTGCAGAGGTAAGGTGTTAGCCAAGACAGCTCCTTTTTCTTGCTGTCCTTCTAACTGGCAATAGGAGACATCACTCACATGGTTTAGAGAACCTGTTATTTTTATCACTACTCACTGGGCTTTATAAACCAAAAATGTAAGGAGAATCAGCTCAAGAAAAAAATATAAACTCTTGTGAACCCTACCTTGGAAAATTCCACTGCTATCCAAAGATTTTCTAAATATACTGGCACAAATTCTGATATCAGTTGCTCTTCTGCAAATCCAAAATAATTCTGTACCCTTAAACTCAAGTCCCAGAGAAATTAAAAATATCTATTATTTTTAGAAAGCCATCTCACCAGCTGAAGATTACCAAAGCTGAGCAAGCAGGCCAGCCACTGCACGCTTACCAGGACACTGATGAGGGTTTGCTGCCTTCTCTCCCAGGACATGAAGGAATATATCTGAGGAGGAAAGAAGAGTTGTTGAAAGGGGACCTGAAAGCTGGATGTCCCTGGCTTTGCTGATGATTTCACTGGAATGATTTTTCGAGGTTGACAGCATATAGGTGCCTTTAAAAGTAGCTCCAGCTACGAGCTACCATCACTTCTACAGCAGAAAAGAGCTGGTTTGTTTTCAGGAGACTCTTTGGGAGAAAAGTTGAAATTTTTGCCTGAACAAATAGCAGAGGACCTGTTTTCGGACCTTAGCTTGTTGGCTACCTTCTTGGAACAAGATGTGCACTTCAGAGGTTGTTCAGAATTTCTTGGCTATATCAGCGATCTGGTCCCCTGGATGCACCTATTCTTACTCATGGACTGTGGCTTCAGAGCCTGACATTTGGAGCTGCAAAAAACTATTTCCCTTCTAGTCCCCTTGATAATCAGGATTTACAATCAAGTTCTTCACATAAGATTCATTTCTGCTTTGATTAGCAAATCGATTGAGGTCAGTAGAGTGTCAGTGCAGAAAGTAAAAACTGACAGTGATTCCCTGATACAGCTTTATTGTCAGTCGTGCATTGAACCCTTCAGATGAAGTAATGGAACGATGTCAGTAGAGCTCTCTACTGCTTTAGGGACTCAGAGTTGCATCTCCTGTTAGTTAGCTGTCTAGCTACATTGAAGTATGGGTGTGATGGGATGTGCTTGTTCTGGAGAAGTGCCTCTGAAAAATCACTGGAAGCTTCACGGCTAGAGCAAGAAAATCACAAATACCTCCTTTATTTTTCTCCAGCAGATTTTAGTGCTGCCAAAAAATTCATAGTTATCACTGGTGAGAACCTTATCTGTCTCTTTTTGGGCACAGGCCCAAATTGTACTAAAGCTGTGGTTCGTAAAGAAGATCCATTTCATCTTAAAGTTCTATGACAGTAGCATGTGTGTGTGTCTTTTGTGCTGATCATCCAGTCTTTCCTTTGAGCTCTCATAAATAGTATGTTTGTGGCAATTACTTTGATGGCTCCTTACCTCTCAAAAATAAGTAAAATAGCTACTTATTTTCTTATTTAGCAGCTCTTGTGAGATTTTATCCAGGTATCAGATCCCAATGCTTTTGTGATCAGATATCTTTCCTTTTTTTTAATCTTTTTGATGACTAGGTTCGAGACGGTGACAATGAGATGTCTTCTCTTATCAGGAGATTCTGTCATAGTACACTCCTGTCTCCAATCAATTCCACTGGCAACAGTCTCTGGATCAAGTTTAAGTCTGATGATTCTGCGCAAAGGGCTAGCTTCAGGGCCATTTATCAAGCTGGTAAGAGGAACTTGTGACTTGCACAGGAACTGATCTGTGATCTAAACACTTTCAGTCATTTCTGTGCTCTATTACCCATGTAATGTGTTTAAGACAATCTTCAAAAGAAAGGAAAAAATAGAGTCAATTTATTTACGTATTGCTACTTTTAGAAATGCTAGGGTGATATCTTCAGTAGGTCTGTTGTAGGCACTCCTAGCATGCATTGGAAATGCACCCCTCATTGCTTCTGTAAATGCTGTATCACTTACTTCTAGCATACCAAAGATGATATAGCTATAATTCTGCCTAGATTTTTTTTCTTTCATTTTTCCCGTCTTCTAGTTCTTAATCACCAACAAATCTTTCTGTGTCTGTGAAAAAAGTAAGTCAAATCCATTGGTTTTCATGGGCAGCGTTAGATTTGTCTGCTGTGTGTATATATATATGTTTATGCTATACCTATAGCAATATGTTCTTTTAAATACATTCTTAATAATACTCGGATGATCTGTAGTCAGTGTTGTAAGAAGATTTTTAGGCATGGTTTTCTTCTGATTTCATAGCGATATTTGATAGACATCACATTATAGATTCCTTGAAAGCATTCATCACAAGTACTGATTCTTGGTGTCTCTTGGCAGCCTGTGGAGGCTTATTGTCTGGAGCAGGCACTATCCATTCACCTTACTATCCCAGAATATCACCTCACCCAAAGACCTGTGAGTGGATCATCTCCCAGCCAGAGGGCAAAGTGGTGATTCTAAACTTTATCGATTTCGGCATTCGAAATACAACCACTTGTGACTCTGACTACATTGAGGTAAAGAATAATGCACATATACTATGAATAGCAGGTAGATTCTTCTCTGTATGTTCCTTCTCATAGTCATCTCCACTAAAGCAGAACTGTTTGACAAGTAAGCCCTTCTTACAGCAGTTACAAAGGCTTTTTCAGGCTCGTAATGAGATTCCAATCCTTTTCTTGGTTCCTAAAAACCATTTTAATAGTCGGAGACAAGTATCAGGTGTCTTCAAATAGACAGACCTGGTTTTGGAGGTTTATGTGCCACCTACTGTTGAGGGTGTAAGACCTCAGCTTTTCTCCATCTGACACACTTTGGGTGGGAGAGTGCTTCTCTGGAAGTCGTAAGATTGCATTGTATGTGCCTGTAGTAAAAACCATGCTGAGGAAAGGGTAAGGTTTGATATAGTTCTTATGAATTCATTTAT
>WEIS01001027.1:0-16392 GCA_013389965.1 Todus mexicanus | reverse complement strand
CTTTCATCGACATCTGCTTTCAATGCTTTACTGTGTGATTGAATGAAAGAAAGCTCAGTGCAAACAACAAAAAATTAATCCAATCCAGTTCAAATATCACCTGACTAATCACCAAAATAGAAGGTATCCAGTAAACAACTTGAAAAAAGGAAGAGACAAATAAAAAACCCTAGAGAGACGCAGCCAGCCAGGCTGGCTTCAGCCCACTATGTCCCAGCAAGATGCTCCTTCAGAAAAAAGTCTCCATGATCAGCCAGATAACTGTTAATTGGAGGGAACGCTCCATCTTTAATTAAGGTTTTCAGCACGTATCTTAGGTGAGTGTAATATGTTTCTATCAGAAATAATCTCAGACCACCATTACCCACACATCTCTATAAAATAAAGTCTCACAGAGGAGCTGTTTCAACCTGCGCAACCTGCCTGATCAACTAGGCAGCAGAAGAGATCCAAGTTAATAACAACAACCCCAAAATCAAGTGGTGCCCCCCACCCAGTATTATTAACCCAATTTCATGCCCCAGTTCACACGCAGCCCCACAAACTGGTTTGCTGGGATAAATGAGAGGGTACCAGATGCGTAAGCAGGTCTGTGGGTAGGAACTGCACAGCCGGCTGAAGGGCTGCACATGGAACTATGTCCTGGAGGTGCTTCCATAAGAACATGAGCAGATCCAAATCACCAGACAAGTATCACACATTCAACCAAGTATATGTTTTGGTACCGCTTTGATTAAATGACTCAAGTAACCACTTTTATCCCAAAACTATCCAACAGTATGCAAAGGTTTCCACGGTGCTTAGTCCTGAAGAAGAACCAACAAACTGTAAGCAGAAAATACAAGCAAAACAGGCAAGAAAGTGAGGCCTATAAACCACAACCATGTAAAAAGCAAGTACTCGGATCCCTTCTAAGAAATCACAAAGCTTCCCCTTCAACCATTCTTGAGGAACTTGGGTGGTTTAATCAGAAACCTCAAAGGCTTCAAGTTCTCCATGAAGAGCCACAGCAACACCAAGAACAAAAGAGTGCTCAAGGAGGAGTTTAACTGAACGTCTCCATGGTTCTCAACAGCATTAAGCCTTCTTCATGGATAATAACGGTGGGGAGGAACAGAATTCAGGTTTCTCTGTGGTGCTCCAAGGTTCCTTACACACTCCACAGCTATCACCCATGAGTAGCTACTTCAACACAATGTGTGTTGAGCACAACAGGCATCCTGCCCATAGCTTGACATCTGCACAAATTACTTTTAAAGCTAGAAAATCACGCTGAGTGTCCAAAATGTTCATTTGCCCAGGAGGATTTGAAAGGAGACTGAATTTGTTTGCCAGTTACTGTTCATATATTTAATCCCATAGTTCTGCTGGTTGCTCTAGAAGCCAACGGGGAAGACCCTTCTTTTCCCAGGTAACCATCTAGCTTCTTCCCCTCCCCTTTCTGTTTAAACCTTAGAAATTGTGAAAGCTTGGCAAGGGTCCTCCTTTCCCCTTGTTCGCAGCGTGGGATTAGAGCCACTTCCTGGACGTGCTCTGAATTTTAATGCTTTCTTTTACTACAGGGAGTAAGACACTGGAGCTTGTGATGCAACCAGTTGGTAGAGTTCAGAAAAGGTCAGTGAGAGTTGTCACAAATCAAGGAAACATGAAAAACAGGGACAAGGTGAAGAGTCAGGGATGGTTAGTCTGGAGGGAAGGCCGCAAAGCAGTGATCGAGGTCTTCATGTAAACAGCTACAAAGAGGAAAGAAATTAATTATTCTCCATCTCCACACGATCTGAGAGTACTGGACTCAGACTACACGGGACATTCAGCTTAGTCATCAGGAAAAGTTTCCAACACAAGGACAGTGTTGGAAGAAGCTGCCAGAAAGATAATGAAAGACCGGTTTAGGCACACGCCTGTCGGGCAGGACATAATTGAATTAGCTTCAGATCAAATGATTTGGGGAGGTCTCATCTTCTATAATTATTATTTTTACCACTGGGACCAAGTCCTTCAGCACAGGTCCTTCATTTGTCATTGGAGCCACAGAAAGTGACAATCCAAAGCACAAGCTGATACATGAAGTTCTTTAAACACATGTGAAGTAGAAAGATCCCCTGGCAATCACAGAAGAAAAAACAATCAAGCAAAAACCAGAACAAAAGTGGCTAGAAGGAACATCTGGAGGTCTCCGGCCAAACTTCCCCCTCATGGCAGGGTTAACTGAAGAGTTACATCAGACTGCCCAGAGCCTTGTCCGAATGAGCTTTGAAAATCTCCAAGGGTAACCAATCCCCAGCTCTGATGAGGAATAATATCTTATTTCCCACTAGAATTTTAGTTGTCACAAGTAGTGCCTGTTGCCTCTCTTCCTTGTGCTGTGCACCTATGAGAAGTCTGGGTCCGTGCTCTCTGCAAGCTCCTTTAGATAGTTAGAGGTTACTAGATCATTTCCCCACGTTGTCTTCTTCAGGCTGAACAAGCCCAATTCCTTTAGTTTCTCACTGGTTCCTACCATACAACATCCACCCAGCCTCCCCACTCTGGTCGCCCCCAGAACGGAGCACATCTGCCTGAAAAACCCTTGTGAACATTCCTAGGGGAAAAAACAGCATCTTTTTCCTCTCAAGGGCAGGAACAGGACGATAGATTCCTCACTAGCCTTGCTCCTCTGCTCACATCTCCTCTGATAACATGGAAGATAAGCTAGGAAGAAATAAAGTCCTACCTAGAAATGTCAACAAAGATCTATCAGGAAGAGGAGAATGCAAAGGAAAGGAAGAGATCTCCAGACAAAGCTAAAATGGAAAGCCCATTCATGATGTTGGTGGCTTACAGAGGCAAACGGGCATGGCTTTCAGAGGAGGGGAGCATGGGGAAGCCTTAACTTCCAGCACTGGTTTTTAATTTATCTACGTGTCTATAGAAACAAAGCGCACCCAAGGACTCTCTGCTGAACAAAGACACAGGACAACTTGGACGAACTGTTCCTGGTTTTGCTGACCTGGCTTAAGGCTGTCTCAGAAGTCAACCCCCCAAGAGAGAGCTGGTTTCTGTGCACCAAATTCTGCTGGTTTATCTGGCTGCACTTTAATTCTAGTCTCTAAAACATTCTGGGATTTGCAAGCTGCTTCTTTCCTAGAGAGTATGAAGAAGGCAGATAGTGAATAAGTCATGAAAAAACAGGTGAGGTTTCATAAACAAAGCCCTGGTGAGTGAAGCTGGTGCTGCCTCCAACACGTGCAATGCTTCACAGCAGCACCAGTCAGTTATTAACCAGAGGGTGTCTCAAATCTGTCAAAGTGATTGGCTGGATCCTACCTGGGGTGTTTCAGCAGCAGGGTCTGCCTAAATGTATGGTGTTACAACATTTGAGGCTGAATTAAGACCTTGCTTCTACCGCAGAGGATCATCCCTTCTTCCCTCTCTGCAGGGCCCGGGGTAACTGCTGAGTTATCTTCAAAGAGCTACAACAGATCAAGCATTATCTCCCAACAGCATGAAGGACTCCAACCAAAGCAGAACACCACATGCAGGGGAGAAGCATCTCCAGCACCCACATTTTATCTGCATTAAAGACAGGAATACATCTTATCTGCTCAATTTGATGAAGCTTAGGTGAAACTAGGCGCTTTAGGACAAGAGGTAACAGGCTTAAGTTGCACCAGGGAAGGTTTAGGTTGGATATTAGGACAAATTTCTCCACAGAAAGAGTGGTGAGGCCGTGGAATAGGCTGCCCAGGGAGATGGTGGAGGCACCATCACTGCAGGTGTTCAAGAAATGTGTAGATGGGGCGCTTCAGGACATGATTTAATGGTTATGATAATGTTTAGTAGACAGTCGGACTTGATGATCTTGAAGATCATTTCCAACCTTAATGGTTCTATGAAACCTTTTTTTCCCTTATACTACTAAACCTGCAGGTTCTACATCATCACGATTCTATGAAACCTGTAGGAAAACACCAACACATTTTCAGATGGGCTCAGAAAAAGTTAATAGATTCAGGGCTGAAAAATAATATAGAAAAAAAACCACCCCATTGTTTCAAATGTTGCATTCAAGATGCATTGCTCCACGAGTTCTGAAAGAACCAGCCTGCTCCAGAGAAGTAGGCAGGTCCTGGCATGTGTGAAAGCCAGTCTAGTCTGGCCAAAGAGGTGATAAGCGCCAGAGCCAGGGGCTTGCAGCTGGAGGTGGGGGGAGGATGGCTTGAGTTTCTCTCACTTGATGACAGTGAGTGAGACCAGTTCAGCTGCAACATGTAATTCCATCCTCAGATACCAAAATGCTGAGCACACGTTAAAAAATTGGAATCCAGGGGCGAAAGTGAGCAGATATTTCAGTTCAAGTCCCTAGTTTAAAGCAGAATGTTTATTAGTGAACTGTGTTCTATTAAAAATTAATAATAATTTAAAAAAAAGTCATGAGGGTATGTCAGGGTCACTAAAATTGGCACTTCAATAAAAATCCCACAATAATTTCAGAGCTGCTGATTAAATTTCAAAGAACAACTCACAGAAACCTTGATTTGGGCAGGGACAGGACACTCTCCATCTAAAACCAGTCTCTGTTCATGACACAGATGGGTAGCTGAGGGAGAGGCTCAGGGTGCTCCAGCCACCCTTCTAACCTTGCAAGAAAGCTCAGCACTACCCCCACCAGCACCGAGCAGGGCTGAAGCCAAGAGAAATTTGGCATGAAGCACAAATGTCCTGACTCGGAACGGGATATGGCCAAAGCGTTTGTTCTCGGGGAGGGAAAATGAGCTTGAGACAGACCCAGCAGCAAGGCTGTTCTTTGGATCAGAGCTGACAGGGTGCCAAGGATCACTGCTCGAAGTGGGAGCAACAAAGGGACCAACTTTGGCTCCCATAGCAGGCTTTGGGCTCCCAAACCACGACTTGTAGTGGGTCATGCACTGCGCTGTCAGCACAGCGCGTGAAAATTGAGCTGTTAAAACAGAAGTGACTGAGAAAGGATCTAAGGAGACAAACCTGGCAGGGCTTCAGGTCACGAAAAGTTAAAATTATACTTTGACGTGAAGCCAAGTCGAGACTCCAACGTCTGTCACTTCTTCGTAAGCTTTTGCTTACTCTGTGCTGTGAAGGACTTGATACCAGTTAAGCCCCATACATGCTCCTCACTTCAGTTACTTCAGCAATATACTATATAAAAAAATAAATCACACTCCTTCTCCAAAACCCAGGAAGATAATTGTTGAGCTGTAACAGTGAGCCATGAAATTCATTTTACACAGATGATGGGAGATGGACCTAACGATGCCTGCAGAATCGCTCTTGGCAGCATAACTGCACGTGACCAAACAAACAACAGGTTCAGAGGATCCAATTTGTCCAATTTATTGCTAAATAAACACTGTCTGAAGTCTCGAGTTCACTTTATGTTCTGTTTCACTCAAAGAATTCCACATTTGCCATATACAGTCAAGAAATGCCAGCAGTATATGGGCACTTGGATTCAAAATGGCCACAAAATACTGCTCAGGTAGCTCCTGGGCTTTAACGAAGCAGTTTAGCTAATTTTTTGTCTTTAAAGGGGAAAAAAAGAAAGAAATTATGTTGGCTGTGCAAGTTCAGGACAACACAACTGTGGCACTCGGTAGGTATCATCTCAGGATAGTATCCCGCTGTATTTTAGATCTCTGTGTTACAATCCCAGGAGAATGCTGGGTTAGGAATAACCCAACCAGCAGTCTACAGGCCAAGTCTACAAGACAATCCCACCCATCTCTCCACTGCACAAGCCAGGGAGTCATTTCTTGAACACAACATGGTCCCTTAATAACCAAACAACTCCTTTTCCAAGCAGTCAAGTGCTTCAACCCTGAGACAGGACGATAGGGCTAGATTCATGCTTCACCTTGCACAGGCATGCAACACACTTGGGTCGGCAGGATTATGGGAGAGGTTCCTGAACACGTCTGAAATTACCAGAGAAAAACAGATGCGAATAAGGTCGTGTCTGTAAGACTTGCCTCTGTGAGTGGCCAAGAGAAAACCTCAAGGTTGGTCAAAGAGGATCAAAGTGGTACCTGGAAGAGGGAAGTCTGCCTGCAACTGTGAACCACGGTTCTGATTTACGAATGGCTCACACTAAAACAATGCTTACTGTTTCACCAGTGAAATCTTAATTGAGCTAATTAACTAATGCAATTAGCCTACAAGCCTAAATTTCTTCTTCGCCAATGCAAAAGGTCCCAAATGCTCCCTCATGCATTAGAAGATCTCCATCATTAAAAACAAGCCAAGGCAGCTGCTCCACTGCAAATCTACAGCAGAGCTACAATTAGAAGAAAGGGCACCAGGAAGGTGTGTCTTTTCTGCAATCACCATGGTCCTGGCTGCCTTGGCCTCCTTTTCATCTTCTTGCTGAGACTCCATCTGCAGCTCTGAACACACAAGTTACCAGTGAAGATGAAGGCAAAATCCTCACTAGGAGAGGAATTCACAGAATCACAGAACAGTAGGAGTTGGAAAGGGCCTCTGAAGATCATCTAATCCAATCTCCCTGTGAGAGCAGGGCCACCTAGAGTAGATCACACAGGAACACGTCCAGGTGGGTTCTGATAGTCTCCAAAGAGACATTCCACCACCTCTCTGGGCAGTTCAAATTCACGAGGATCTTGATGCACACGCTATGGAAGCTCTTCCTTCTATTGTTACAGAAAACATCCTCCTTTGGAGATACCGAGGTGCGTACAGAGGGTTGAGCACCCATTTCGGCTTTAAAATAACTCCACTAGAAGTAAATCACAACCACAACCAAAAAACACCCGCTACCACTGGGACCCAGCTGCCACCTCATTCTGGCACCCAGAGAACATTCACTTTCTACCACAACGCAGACAACTTCTTGTTTCAAAGCCAGCTGAAAGAATTCTTGCTACAGAAGGCACTGTGTGGATCCAAATCCAGAAATTATAATTTTACCTAATAAATTGGATAGTTTAAAAGAAATATTACTGGGGTTTTATCAAAAAGAAGCTACTTAACCACCTTGAGGCAGACCTAAACCCCAAATACTTCAAACAAAGGAAGCAACAATATTAACTGAAAATACCACTCTATACATTTTTTCTGTCTTTTTTTTTGATGGGGAGAGGGGGGAAAAAAAAAGATGGGAGACAATATGACAAGCCCATTTTCCTGTCATTTTCAGATTCTTTTGTGTCAATTTGTCGAGTGGGATACACAGATTAAACGTCAAATTATTTTGCTACTTATTTTTCAGATGCAAAGAAGACCTTGAGTGTCTGAAAACTCAGCATCTTACCCATTACATTAATTTAATAGTAACTTCTATTACCTGCTAAAATCATCATGGCTACATTAACACTAATATCTCAGTTTAGGGTAACACTCAACAGTTTGAAACTTTCAGACACAGGACACTTAGAGCCATGACATTTTATTAACAGAGACAGGCATTCACTAATTAACACATCTAGATTAAAATCTTTCTTTCAGACAAACGTTTAGCACAGACCAGCAGCCAAAACAAACCAGTGACTTACCAGGAAGCCTGTTCATGTTGACCCCTTGAGCAGAAAGTCCTATTCCCATGTACCTTCAAGAAAAAAAAACAAACAAAATGTCAAGCACAGAAGGGTTACAAGATTTCCTGCAGCAGAAATATAGAGGTTAATTAATTAATTAATTAAAAATCCACAAATGATTTAAAGTAAGGATGTTGAAATCGCTTAAGATGTTCCATCATTTCAGTCTTTTCTTGAATTCAAGTAGGTTTAAAACCTACTTATATGGGTGATAAAAAAGAGAGGAGGCTCTTTCTGTATCTCACACCTCAAAAGGTTTTCCTCAATTTATCTGATCGCTTTCTGAACTTTATAAGCTCCTTCAAAAGGCACCATCCTGCTGGTCCACCATCCAGCTACTGCCCACGCTAGTTTTACTTGGTCCTTGCATGTACCAATCAGAATCAGAAGAGACATGAACTTTCTTGAGGATTTTCAAGTCCTCACTCACATCCCATTCCCCAATGGTCTCTTCTCAAGGTCAACTACTCACAGCCTACTCAGTTGTTCCTCTTACGGAAGCTCATCTACATCCCTTGCTACACTTCCAGTTCTCCATCTTCTCTGAGAAGTGGTGGGAAACCAGAACCGCAAGACCCATTTCCAACACAGACACACGGTGAATATCACAGACAGCAGCGTAATGATGTTCTCCGTTTTGGTTTCTACTCCTCCCCCTCCTAGTCTCTATCTTTCCATTTATTTTCTGACTGCAGATGAGAACTGAGCTCATTTTTCCATGGAACCAGAACACAAAGAACTTGTCCCTAGAGTTTATCAACTCTTAGTCTATGATATCTTTAACAAACAGCAGCATATCTTCACACGCAGGGCCAACTTTGTCTTGCTTGTACACTTCACACCTCGGTAGCATGTCCTGCCAGGTTTTAAACACTCAAACCCAGGGTTACAGCGCTTTGAGTCAATCACTTCTTTAAAACACACACTCTATTTCAGCAGTGCCCCAGATTTCAGAGGATCCAGACCCCTCCTCCTCAGACCAGTTCCTCAGCAACACACCAGAACCAGTCCTTCTCCGCTCTCTTTCTGGTCCCAGGAGCAAAGGAGGGGGAGAGCATTTTGAAGACTGCTACAGCAGAAGTCCTGGGTTTCAACTTCCCATCTAATAGTTAAAAAGATTTACAGACAGAGCCTTTTCTGCTCTTCCCTGTGCCACAGGGACCACAACTATCACTGCACTGGCCTCAGGATTATCTTTAGAGAAAAATGATATACGTGCATGAAGGCAAATCGTATTCTGGGCTACATCAAAAGAAGCACGGGCAGCAGATCTACTTTGCCTCACCTTGAGCACGGGGTGCAGCTCTGGGCCCCTCACTTCAAGAACGACATTGAGGTGCTGGAGCAGATCCAGAGAAGAGCAAGGAGACTGGCGAAGGGACTGGAGGGGAAGGCTTATGAGGAGAGGCTGAGGGAGCTGGGGTTGTTCAGCCTGGAGAAGAGGAGACTCGGGAGAACCTTCTCACTCTCTACAACCATCTGAAGGGAAGTTGCAATCAGGTGGGGGCCATGCTCTTCTCCCAGGCAATTTGTGACAGGACAAGAGGGCACAGCCTGAAGCTGCACCAGGGGAGGTTTAGCTTGAATGTTGGGAAGCTCTTCCTCCCAGAAAGGGTGATTAGACACTGGGATGGGCTGCCCAGGGAGGTGGTGTAGTCACCATCCCTGGAGGTTTTTAAGAAAAGATTGGATGCTGCACTTAGTGGCAGGGTTTAGCTGATGTGGTGGTGTTACGTCATAGGCTGAACTCAATGATCTCAGAAGTCTCTTACAGCCTCAATAATTCTAAAAATTCTCTGGTGAGACTCATCACCGGGAGCACTGCATCCAGCTCTGGGGCCCTCAACACAAATGGACCTGATGGAGCTGGTCCAGAGGAGGCCACAAAAACTATCAGAGGGCTGGAGCACCTCTCCTACAAGGACAGGCTGAGGGAGCGGGACCTGGAAAAGGGAAGGCTCCACAGACACTTTCTTGTGGCCTTCCAGTACCTAAAGGGGCCTGCAAGAAAGCTGGAGAGGACCTGTTTCCAAGGGCTTGTAGCAACAGGACAAGGGGCAGTGGTTTTAAACTAAAGAGTAAATTTAAGTTGGACATTAGGAAGAAGTTCTTTACTATGAGGGTGGTGGAACTCTGGAACAGGTTGCCCAGGGAGTGGTGCAGGCCCCATCCCTGGAGACATTCAAGGTCAGGCTTGACGGGGCTCTGAGCAACCTGCTGTAGTTGCAGCTGTCCCTGCTCCCTGCAGGAGAGTTTAACAAAATCCAAAACATTCTATGATTCTATGATATGAAGAACCTACTGCTGGACTCATAACTTCCCTTCACCCAGATCAGCATTTCCCTGCCACAAGACTAGGGCTCTCCAGGTTCAGGTTTCTGGGGGTGAACATTGATAAATAGGGCTATGCCAAAGTAACGCCCAGCGACAACCAAGCGAGGCCAGAGCAGGTCGTCCAGCTCCCATCATGTATAAATTATCTCACTACACAAGCGCCAGGCAAGTGTTAGTGCTTGATAAAAGAAACAGGACGAAGATCATTGAACTTAGAAAAACACCCCAAAGAGGCTTTGCCAGCAGCCAGTTCAGGAACAGAAGATTTGGTGGCATTTAGGGCAAACAAGTTCATCTCGGAAACTCTCCAGTCACGGAGGACAGATTCCGGGACATTTGGCTGGATTTCCCATTCTCATTTAGGAGGATAAAGAGAGATTTGTGAGGGTTTCCAAAATACCTTGGATGTGCATTAGTACACAGTGATTCTGAAATGCTAAAAGCCTGCAGCCTGTCTACAAAAAACAAGAGCTCAAGGAGCTCTGCTTGTTAAGCCAGGACCGTGGACACTCCAGTGCAACCCAGTTTGGACAAAGCACCTGCAGAAACACAAACAAATGACCCGAGTGTGTCTTGCACAGCTCCAAGTCCCAGGACACGAGTGAGAAACCATCTTACTGCACAGAGCAGCCCTAAACTTTGAGATCTGACTGGCTCCACCCTGGAGATAATCCTTGCCTTGCTGGGTCATGATGGAAGGAGCTCCTCCAGCACAAACTGGGATGGTTTCACCTGTGCTCAGAGAGCTGTCAGCCAAAGGTCAGCCGGCATCTGCCCGGGCATGCTCCCTCCAAGCAGGGGTTAGAGGCTGCCAAGATACAGCCCAACAAAAGATATTGCAAAGGTTTCTGCTGTCTCCAAGAGTGGAGGGGGAGGACTCATGCAAAATTAAGTCCTGCACAGTCTGCACCACATCCTGAAGTAGAAAGCTCAATGGTTAAGGCCAGCATTGCTTCAAAGGTACATGAACTGGGCAGAGGCATGGCAAGATTTCTGCAGAGTCACCCCAAAAGCTAAACTTGGAAAGGACTATGAGGATGACAGAACCTCCTCTCTAGACCATCTACTTAGTAACTCAGTATAAATAGAAAAGAAACTTTCATCTGAGGAGGGATACCAGAATTGCTAGTACCTTTGTTGCAAAGTCCAGAGGGGAAGATTTTGGTTCGTCTTTGTCCTAGAAACTCCTCTGAAAGGCACCCAAGTGGATATATGAAGGCCATATCATGGTCACAGCAATTACCAGCTCAGACACCAGCAGCCAGTTGCTATTGTGACCTTATATACCAGTGAAAATGTTCAGCTTCGTATGAGCAGAGATTAGCTGCTGGTCTCCACTTCCCTGTTAGGATAGAAAATACAACCTGCCAAACACCCCCACCCAAGGACCCTGCAGCACCAACAACTACCATGAAAGGATAAGGGAAGACTTTGAAGCACCTTAAACAAATTATTGAGCGAAAACCTCTTTCCTGGACCACAGAGAGGTTGGTAAGGTCCTTCACCAGAAGGAAGAAAGAGTTGGGGGGAAAGATTGTTATGATTAAGTAATTCAATAAAGAAGAACTACTCCCACCACCCACTTCCTAAGAGTGCAGCCAGCAGGTCAAGAGAAGGGATCTACTTCTCTCCACACAACCAAAAATCATGAGGAACAACAGACCAGTTGTTACAAAGAAGATTCCAGGTAGACATTACTGAAAATATTTTAACGATGAGGGTGACCAAACACTGGCAGAAGGACCCAGAAATGCTACTGCAGAGATAGCTGAAAGTTGACTGCATGTTGTCCTGAGGAACCTGATCTCACTTAGAGGCTGGCCCCACTCTGAGTGGGGAGCTGGAGGGGATGACCTTCAGAGACCCATTCCAACCTAAATTTGTCATCGATATCTTGACTTCAGGACAATTTTGCTGACAGGCAGCAAAGTCTTGGCCAGCAGCGCATAAAGCAGGATATCGACTGAGCTGAGACAAGGCAGAACTTCCTGAGGCACACATATAGACAACAAGCTAAGTCTTGATCTGACTGTACCAGCTGAACCCAGCTTTCTTCCCAGTCATCAAGGAGAAGAGATCATCCAGGAAAGACTGGTTCCTAATCTAGAGAACAACCCTGAACTCACAAACAAAACACGCCATGGTGACTGCTGCCTGGCACGTCGCCGCGAGCCCTGCGGCTCCTTGTCTCAAGGGCTCCTGAACCCAGTGTTCACTTGGAGAAAAGCAACATGGGATGTTCTGCTCTGATGCAGAGATTTCAAGGATAGAAGAGGCATTAGGACAAAGCACTATGTGACCTTATTCGTTTGGATCCATTAGAAACAAAACAAAGCCACAGACTCGCACATCTCTTCTCTGCAGCTGAGGCTTTTTAAACATCACACTCCACAGTTCACAGACTCACAGAATGACAGAGGCTGGAAGGGACCTCTGGAGACCATCTAGTCCAACACCTCTGCCAAGGCAGGTTGACTGAGAGAGAAAAGGCTGCACAGGATCGAATCCAGGCAGGTTTTGAATCTCTCCAGAGATGGAGACTCCACCACCTCTCTGGGCAGCCTGTGCCAGACTCCATCACCCTCAAAGAAGTTTCTCATGTCTAGATGAAACTTCGTATGTTCAAGTTTGTGCCCGTTACCTCTTGTCCTGTCACTGGGCACCACTGCAAGAAGACTGGTCCCATCCTCCTGACACCCACCCTTTGAGTCTTCTCAGTCTTCTCTTCTCCAGACTAAGACCCAACTCCCTCAGCCTTTTCACAAGAGAGATGTCCTAGTCCCCTCATCATCTTCGTAGCCCTTTGCTGTCCCTTTTCCCACCATTCCCTGTCCTTCTTGAACTGGGGAGCCCAGAACTGGACACAATACTCCAGATATGGCCTCACCAGAACCTCCCTTGACGACCCAGTTAATGGCTCAAATATTTCATTCTTTAGAACTCTTGAATAAAGACCAAATAACCCCCAATGATCTGTTCCTGTGTTTTATGGATAAATAATACTGTCATTGGATTAACCCTTCAACAGGAGACAGATAATCATTTAAAACCAAAGACTGGTGTGTATTTTACTGACAAATGACGTTGTTGTATCAACTCTCTGACTAGAGACAGGTAACGCTGTAAAAGCAGAGGTTGGCATTTGAGAACCTCCAAGCATTCCTATCTTCTCAGCGCCTTCTTCACTCATCTCTTGGTTTTACAGGCTCTCCAGCTTGCTTCCCACCCCTGATGTTTTTGGGGAGGGAAAAATACTCCTTTACCATTTCAGACCATGAGCCAGATGTCACCCAAGTCCTTTCGGTCAACCTTATTAGTTCTTTAAAACTTGTAAGTTTGTTCTTCCCATTTTTCTCATCTAATAAAACTTCAGCTTCTGCGGGGCGTATCCCTATCCTCTCTCATCCTCGTGTCTAATGATGTCAATTGTCAGGTCTTGAGTCTTGCCAATAGATTACACACTTCTACTCTGATCCTCCATTATGATGTCTCCTTCAACAGTCTCCACGCCATCTGAAAGCATTTTACCTTTAGGAGTGCATCTTTTTAGCAACTCTTCTTAAACAAGCTGCTTCGATTTACATAGGTTTGTTTTCTGGCTTTGCTGTTGTTGGGTGGTGGGAAGGTTTTTTTGATGAACACTGAAGTGGCAGGTTTGGGAGTCTTCAACTCCCTTATTACTACGGAGCCTGGAACCTGCTGCTGCTACAGTTTTCCTTGCTAGAAGGTGGGTTTGGCTGGTCTGATTTTTGTCCCACTACACGTGTGAGCAGTCAGGGTCACAGGCTGCAGCTAGAACCACATTCCAGGTCTATATGGCTTCAGAAAGCAGGAAGAAGTGTCACCCCTGCCAACTGTTCAAGCCTCAGAGGAGCTATGATTCAAAGCACCAAATTGTTTGAACACACAAGAAAGGCACCATGCAAGGCTGGTGTAATAATACCATAGAGCTTGGTCCTGATGTTGCCAGGCCTGGAAACACTTAGCAAAGATCTGTAGAGGAGCAGATCACTCAATGAACTCTGACAGAACCATCCCCACCACCTTCATCCTGCTCGAGTTAGCAAGCCCAAAGCCTCCTGGATTTGCTGGCACCTGCTAGATTTTGTTCAACGAGCAGGACATGCCTCTGGCCATAGGGAATGCTTCTTCTGTCCTCATCTATTTGGCTGAGTTGAAGGAAAGGGTTCATGGAAAGGGTTGCCAGGCATTGGAACAGGCTGCCCAAGGAGGTGGTTGAGTCACCATCCCTGGATGTGTTTAAACGCTGTATAGATGTGGTGCTTGGGGACATGGCTTAGTGGTGGGCTTGGTAGAGTAGGATAAATGGTTGGACTTGATGATCTTCAAGGTTTTTTCCAACCTAAATTGTTCTATTCTATACTATAAAACACCCTAAAACTATGGGCACGTTGTCCTCTCTAGCATTGCTTCATTATGTTGTGGTGTCAACTTCCTTCGGTTAAGTGTCACCCAACACAGCTCTGCTGGCATGGGGCTACTGGCCAACTCTGTCACTCCTTAGTGCCTGAGGGTGCCTGCCTGTTCCTCTGCCTGTACTGCTGCTGGTGACATTAGTACAGTTGGAATTTAACAGAGAGCACAGACATCACTTGTGCACACTCCCTTGGCTTGGAGCTTCATCAGACTCTCGGCTGCAGCACCCTGATGACACCCCTTCATCCCCATCCCTGCTTGGGTCATCGCACTGCATACCCACCACGTGGATGGCAAACTGTTGGAAACGACAAGAAACAACGTAACTGTTGAACTCGGATAAAATAGGTCATCTCCCACTTCAGCTTATCCTGCTTAACTTCATTATTTCCTATGCAGATTCATCCTCCCTCTTCTGTGCGCTGCAGCAAATCCCACGCACGTAACCAAGGGCAAAACCGCATATGAGAGTAGCTTTCCATTTTCAGACAACACAGCTTTAAATTCAGACTAGAAGCTTGTACTTTTATAAAAAGCAAGTGCTATAAATCTAGAAATTCTAAATTTAAGTTGACACTTTAAGCTAGATAGACAACACCACGGAAATGTGTCACTGGGGGAAAAAAAGGGAGAAAAAAAAACAAAATAACAGGATCACAAGGCTTCCCGGATCACAAAATTCTGCTCTTCAACTTATGCTCCCATTTAAGGCTTAAGATAAACTTTAAAAATAAGACCATAATGACCGTAGAGCTCAACACAGAATTTGTAACAATCGAAAATAAATTACACAGAATTTGGAGACCATCTAAAATAAAATTACCCAGAATTTGCAGATGATTTAAAATAAAATAAGCCTCTCTCACCGTGCTGGGTTTCAGCTCCACAGCCCATAGCTTATATCCAGGAACTTCCAGTTGCCACAGACTCAACTACTGGTTCTCATTTAGCTCCTTCGCTTTTCTCATCTACTATCGATTAACGTAGCAGAAGCGATGGATGAAATGAGCTTTGAGACCTACAAAGCCTCAGATTAAGAACCTCTTGAAAATTGAGAAGAAAAAAAGTAAAATTCACCATCAACTCCAGCAGCGGCAGCAGCAGCTGCTTTCTGAAGCTCTTGGCACGGAACAGCTTCTCTCCTCCCTGATTCCAAATGCTCCAAACTAGTTTTGTGTATATAACAAATTCCAAACTAGCTCAACAGAATTTATGGGCATCATCAAGCACAAACTATCGCTTGTTTTTTAAAAATTAATCAATCATAACATCCAGTATCATTCAAGACGAATCTCTATAGAGTCTGTCCACCCATATTATCCCCGGGTTTGGAGGTTTCAAGCGTGGACAGACTTTTTGAGGGATTCAAAGAGTCTCTTAAAGAGGACTTCCAGAAGCTTTAGCATCCACTTTCAATAAGAAAAAGGAAATAAAATCCTTTTTTCAGGGTTTTGGGTAATGATACATTTAAATCCATCATATATAAGATATATACCTTAACTGAACAGGCAAAAGTGGCCTCCTAAAACCATCTTCTCAGCACTGAGCATTGAATATTTGGAACTGCCCTCCCTGCACCCCATCAGAAGCTTCAAAAACGCTGCATCAGGAGATCACTTCTAAACAGAGCAGACAAAAATAAATGCAGACACACGCTGGTGATTCAGTCACAAGAACAGCCGCTCACACCAGCGGCCTCGGCAGTTACCATAGCACCAAATTCTTCCAGACTTCCACCTCACCTCAGCCCTGCCCAGTTAATACTGGTCGCTTTCTAAAATTTGAATAGACTGAATCGGCCATACCAAGCACCAGCCACAACCAGCTCTTTTATCCATGCACCAGCACTCCTCGGCCGCAGCAGAGGAAGGAAGGACCTGGGTAACAAACCCTCATGCCAAAAGATGCTGGCTCCACACACCGCTGCAGAGCACATGAGGAGCTGGGCAGCATCAAAAGAAGAGTGGGCAGCAGATCTAGAGAGGTGATTCTGTCCCTCTACTCTGCTCTGGTGATATCTCAACCGGAGTCACTGTGTCCAGCTCTGGGCCCTCAA